>JBBMFX010584568.1:0-28450 GCA_037832545.1 Rhabdalestes septentrionalis | reverse complement strand
ACTCTATAACCCCTACCCCTGTCACACCACCCACCCATCAGACTCTATAACTCCTACCCCGTCACACATCTACACAATAACCTGTACAACACCCTGCTGTTTCTCACATGAGCAATTTCTTATTTTGATAAATCCTTATTATATACAATACCTTATTATCATGTGCAATATACCTACATATGTCAGCATAACATGCAATGACAGATGTCAGTATAGAGGACAACTCCAAACCACTTTTAATGTTACTTGTAAACTACTTCAGCACTTATTTATTAATCTATAGTATTTATGTTCACCTCTCTTTTGTGTATATAGTAGAAAGTATTTAACACCCTGAATTTTCTGAAGAGTTATATTTAGACATTATACGATATTTTATATTGTTCTTGTCAGTGTCTTTTTATGTCTGTGCAATTGTAATATAAGCGATTTCCTCCAGGATGAATTTTCTGATCCTGATTCACACCTGCCGTGTTTTCAGCACAGTTGTAAAAACCCACAGAAGCTTTTTCCTGCAATTTGACCTTTCACTCCTCTGCCCATGTTTCTGCTGGAGTCCCTAGACTCGCTCCAACCTCAGTTTAACCACAAAACCCACTGAGACTCGGCCACACTTCTTTAGGATGGAAAGAATGGATGAATGTGTGAGACATAGGAACACACCAGAGATTCATGGGTCAGGAATTTTTATGACATATTCGTTAATCACTGACCCGATCCGAAATGTTTCTGTAAGTTATTTATAACTTACTCAGAACTCAGCTTTGTCACCTTTTGACCAGCACATTTGAAAAAAAAAAAAAACCTGAGAAAATCCATCCATATACTAAATTCAGTGGTACGGTCTCTTTAGCTGAAAAGGAAAAGCTGAACAACCATTCAAGCAGAACATTTTCTAACTGAGTATATTCAGGGATACCAGGAGTGATTCTAGGAGTGAAAGTTCACACTCAAAACAGCACAAAACTGTTGGTCCAAACAAAAGGGGAAGAATGGAAGTGCTCTGCAGGTCTGGTTCACTGGTCTTCATTCTGTTATGTTATGACTGGGTTTTGACAATTTGTTCTCAGCAATTAAGCTCAAATTATAGTTCTCTACTTTACTGTAAGAAGTCCAGCACTGTGCCAGATTATCTCAGTATTTCTTGTAATCTCCTCATAACAATTTGCATATTTAAAAATAAAACTACACTCCAAACATGTTTTTTACAGCCCAGAATGAAATTATACAAATAAACAAATAAGTACTTCTACTATATTTAGAATTTATATTATATTTTATATTGTTCTTGTCACTGTCTCTCTGTGTGTCTGTGCAATTGTAATCTAAGCAAATTCCTCCAGCATGAATAAAGTATTCTGATTCTGATTGTGTCACTTTTTGACCCGCTCAGTTCCCACTTGTGAAATTTTCTAATAAGGCGACTGACCCACAGGTTAACTCATGAGTTACAGTCTGACAAGCGCATCACCTGAGAACACACACAGTGTAGATCCACAGGGAACAAATATAATGAAGGCCAAGCGAGGTGAATTCGCTATTCAATAAATACATTTAAACATTGTGATTAAAAATAAGCGTATTGCTGAAAAGTAAAAAGAAGCAAAAGAGTGGACAACTTTATTTATGCTTTTATTAGATTCAACCATAAAAGTATAGATTTAGGATATAATATAAATGGATAGATGGATGGATGGATGGATGGATGGAGAAATAGATAGATAGATAGATAGATAGATAGATAGATAGATAGATAGATAGATAGATAGATAGATATAAGGACAGATGGATAGATGGATGGATTGGTGACTGAATGGATGATGGATAAGTGGATGGATGGACATACGTTTGGATGGCTCGATCAATAGAAAGTGGAACAGTGGAGGATTGTTATTGTTCTAAAAGTGACAGATCCTCCATTGACTTCTCACAGGTTTGGCACCCCTGGATTGGGGTTTAGATTAATTGTTTATGAGAGTCAGAAGGTCATGGACAGATAGTCATTCTGCCTTCACGGCCGGATATCAGTGGACCATAAGCTCACTTCAAGGACTCGTTTTTATATTTGTTCAGTTCAAACTCATTGTGCCTTCTGGTTTATATGAGGTAAGAATCTGAAAGATAAATAAAAAAAAAAAAAGCTGGTGAGCTTGCCTAGCTGTGTTTGGAAAAGGCCTGCCTAGCTGCTTTAGGAACAGGAGGTCGTGGGACCAAACCCAAGTCTTTAGCTTTGTGTTCTGCTTGTTAGACATCATCTGAAAGTCAAACATCCAAAACAAAAAGGGCCCAGCTACTTGCCTAGCCCTTTAGCTCATTGTCTTACACAGTGGTCTCAATACCAAAAAGTTAAAACCCAAGTTTTGAGTTTTAAATCTTGCAGTTGACACTTTATCTAAAAGTTAAATTTATTAAAATGAGTCTTAAGCTTTATGTCTTGTATGTCACAAAACCACATGTCCAAAAATAGGCATGTGTTGTGGCTCAGTGATACGAGGAATGCCTCCAACCTCAAGAGGTTCTGGGCTCAGATTTGAGTTTTTAGCTACATGTCACACTGCATCTGTAAGTTAAACACCCAAAATCAACTAATTGGTGTGAGATTGCTGTGGCTGAGGTGTAAGAGCAATGGCTCCAATACCTGGAGGTTCTGGAATAGAGTCTGAATCTTTATCTTAATGTTTTGCCACATCACACCTCATTTGAAAGCCAAAGGGGCGTACAGCATGGGGTCATGTGGCTCAGTAAGACCAGGAAGTCATGGGATAAAAATGGCTTCTTCAGCTTTATGTCATGTAGGTCACACCTCACCTTAAATTCAAATGTCCAAAAAAAAGGCCTGACAAACATGTGATCCTGTGGCTCAGTTGGAGGTGCGTTGCCTGCACAACCAGGCAGTTGTGGGTTTGAGTCTCCAGGTTTATATCTTGTTTGTCAAACCTCATCTAAAAGTCAAGGCCAGACAAAAGTGGATTCCTGTGGCTTAGTGGTAAGAGCAGGGGGCTCCAAAACACCAATACAACCCCCCCCCCCCCCCCACCCCCCCACCCACCAACCCCCATCTAGGGCAACAACATGATTTGTTATGGAAGCTCTCTCAAATGATCCTGGTTGAAACCTGAGTAACAAGAACCATTTCAACACATGGTGACTCAAAATTCGAGCTGATCGGAGCTTCAGATTTTGCAGTACCAGTCGAGTTGACGATACGGCATCAGATTCGGGCTTCTGTTTCATGTAATTTTAATTTTTCTTCCATGAGAAGTAAGCAAGGGAAGCAAACAACACTCATAAGGTTTAAACATCAGCAAATGGCAGTTTATTTCATGCAAGCTACTTCATTTTTAGACATTTCTATATGAGATGTATCTATATGAGAGACTACTTTCAAGGTCTCATTCAATCAAACCATACTAATGTCTACATGAACAGACACTGTGGTCAAAACTGGGATTAAAACTGAATTATCTTTGTCATAAGTGTCTGGTCAGAAGTAGCAAGGGTCTAGAGAGTTGTTTCATTGTCTCAGGGTTTCTCAGCCCTGGCCCTGGTGGCTTCCAGCTTCACCTCAATCTGTAATATTCAGCGCTGTACTTTTATAAGAGAAAGGGGAAAAAAAAACTCTAAGAAACATATTACATTTTACACGCTTCTGTTCCATTTGTGAAAAAATATTCACACGTGCAGCTGAGCAGCTGGTATTCTCATATGGCTTTAAAAAGGATTTACAAGCAGTAAGACAATATTTGGTTTAGCTGCCTTCTCACATTTTGTCGTTCCTCCTTTGTGACAACAAAGCCAGATAAATGCCTTTTGCGTCCTGGCCTCCATCTCCGTGACCTGTTCTCATATCTGCCGCTCGGAGAGCATTACAATCGGTTCTACTGGATTAAACGGACCTGGTGTTCTGACAGATGATGGACAGATCAGTGAATGGTGCCTTTATTGACTTTGGGCAATACTGCATTCTCCCACTTTATTTCATACCAGCTGGCAGATTTGGTTCTGGAGGTCAAAAACAAAAACAAAACAAAAACCTTATTTTTTTTCCAGAGAAAATATGAGCGGATTTGCAACTCGAACAAGTGTTGGGCTGGTAGTCTTGGCACAGCCGTCTTGCAAGAGGATTTCGCTTGTGATGAACAGCTTAGCTACACATGCAAATGAGCCTTGCCACTGTGCAATTTTTCATTTTCCGTATTATGACACGATTGGCAGATGCACACATACGAACATTGCAAAGAAGATGAACAAGGCCAGGCTGTTACTGCGTTCAAATTAGCACACGGCAATAAAAAGAGCTGTAAACTATCTGATCTGGAAGTGAAATCTCAGCTTCACTGATTCTGGAATGACTAAATCTGCTATAATTCATTTAAATTAGGTGCAGAAATGACCAAGTTTACTGAGGGACTTTAATTTAATATGTTTTGCAAACACACCCTAAAATGCCTTTTTGAAGTGTATTTTCCCACTGAAGTGAACAGATACATTGTTTCATTGAATGCAATAAACATTACAGAACATTTAATAACCAGAAATATGACCTTTTTCATATAAATTAGCTCAAGCCAAGGGTCTCTGGTGTCATGACTGATTTAAGTGCATCATTAATAATCATTCATGCTTTTGATAAACATTCTTACATGAATCAATGCATCAATCCATCTATCATTCCATCAATCAGATCATCAATCCATCCATCCATCCATCAAATCATCCATCAATGCATCTCTCTGACCATCAATCATAGCATCCATCCAACATTAATCACTTAATCCATCCTTCCATCCACGCATCCAACCATCCATCAATCAGTTCATTCACAAATCAAATCATCAATCCATCCATCCAGCAATCCAATTATCCATCAATATATCAATTTGTCCATCAACTTATAGCATACAGCTATTCATCCATCAATCCAATCTATCAATAAATCTATTTGTCCATTAATCATAGCATACAGATATCTATCCATCAATCCAATCCATCAATAATGACACTTATCTTTCCATTCATCTATCTATCCATCCATCCATTTTAAATCACTTAATCCATCCTTCCATCCAGCTTCTGATATCAGCATGTCAAATCTTGTACTTATGACAAAAAATGACTTTTTGTCATAGTCTGGCCATAAAACGAATGCTGATATCCCCAATCGCAGGATGTTACAGTAACCATGTATTTTTTACTGTGGACATGCATGGCAGTTGCACACCCCCCAATTTAAGAAAATCTCTCTTTTGAATATGGATGCTGGTTCTTTCCTGCGTTGCCATGACGAGGTGGGAAAATCAGCAAAAGCCCCTCTGCCCTCTGCAGAATGTGAGAAATAGCCTGGAGTGATGAGGCAAAGTAATTGTGTCTCACTCCTTGCTGCCCTAAGGGCTGACCCTACAAAGTGTGAATGTGTGTGTGAGTGTCTCTCTCAATATATATTTGTGCATGCCAGTGAGTGTGTGTGTGTGAGATTTTTCCCCCAGTCATTGGTCATTTCAGCAACACGCTGTGACCTTTAAGACCCTGAGAGAAAAAGCAAAACAAAAGAGAAGCGAGAGGTTACCTCAGGGACACGTAAGACACGTGTCCGTTGTTTGAAAGGAGCGAACGGCTTGAATTCTTCCTCCGGTGGACATTTCTAATGATGCTGCACATTCTTCTTTCCTTACTCGTCCTCCAAAAGGTCAAGGGTATCATTCTGAGGCTCTGACCTCCACAGGCTCTGCAGATGTGCTTCAACTTCTGCAGCACTTCAGCCAAAACGGCGCTAGAAGTGAACAAACTAAAACTCTTTTCTGAACCACGAGATCTTCAGGTCCAATCTACAGAGGTCACATCTGTACTGAGGGGTCAGAAAGGTCAATAATGACCACACTGCAAAGAACCTTTTGTTCCGACCCTGCATTCCAGCACAGTTGATTTAGAACCCTTAGTTGTTCTATTTGCTGCTTTTTCTCTCAGCACACTGCCGTTCGGGCACTCTCCGGAGCCCCCCCCCCGCTGTCGGTTTTCCCCACACACTTCTCGGCGGAGACTATGCTGAAAGTTTGTTTCTAAAGCCTAAAATAAAAGAAATGTGTTCATTTTTGTTCTTTATGCTTATTTGTGTGTGACAACATTGTTAAAACACCAGGAGTGGTTATTATTATTATTATTATTATTATTATTATTATTATTATTATTATTATTATTATTATTATTATTATTATTATTATTACATATTATTTAAATTGCAATAGCTTTGGTTCTAACAAACCGGGGTAACTTCCATATAAGGACCTATTTTGCCATATGACAACAATTTAAAAGAACACAGGGACAACCAACCCCACAAAGTGCATTTGACAGCACAAATCATTTGAAGAGAATGGATTCTACCACAGCAAGGACTATCCATTTGTACCTGAAATATTACGCATTAACTGTGTACAGAGAGGGAATTTGTACAATACACTGTTTTGGCAGAAACTTAATTTGAGTAAAAAGTGTGACAACCATCCCTGCTCTTCCCTATTTGTTGCTACTTCTGGTAGAAGGTCAAAGTCTCCAAACATAAAGCTGAGAGAATGAACTCGGCATCAGTGTTGTGCATGAAAGAGTCCTATGAACGGTGTTCATTGAGCACATTCCTATTTTTCATGAATGCTGAATTGAACAATTCGGTTTACAAATTATGAATGTAATCATGAGTGACGTTCACTATTGCTAGACTGAACGCAGTTCATGTTCTTTTTTGCAGGCTGTAGTGATGGGAAATTAGGCTTTATTCAGGGAGCGGGCTCTTGTGGCACAGCTCCCAAAAAGAGCTGGTAATTTTGGCTCCCAAATGGCTCTTATCTTATTATCATCTGTAGCCTGCAGTCTCATATTTTGTGTGTTGATAAAAAGTGGGGAGCAACACTCACTCAATGGGAGTCGGCTCTTTTGATTCACTACAGCTCATAGCATCAGCTCATAGTAGCAGGTTAGCACAAGAGCATGGCCGGTGCCACAAGTTTGGATGCCTCGGTAGAAATAAGCTAACAAAAGGAAGATTTATGTTTAGTACAGTTAAATACTGGATGTTTGAGTTTTAGAGCTGTACATTTTCACTAGTTTGATAGGGTTTTAAAAAAAGACAATGGCTTCTTTTCTGAGCAATTTAAAAGAGTTAATATTTTCTGAATAAAAATTCCACATACTGTATAGTTGCACCTCATTTTTTCCACTTTCACCAAAACATGATGCGTTGCTTAAGTGGTAAGATCTATTCTCAAACTCAAAAAGATTTTTTAATGTAAGTTCAGGCTGAGACTTTTCAGTTGTATGTCAGATAGAAGGAGAAAATTAAACGAGGTTCATATAGAAGATTGTTGAATTGAAAATATTATTAAAAAAAACAAAAACGTGTGTGAACTAGTTCATTTTTATTTGAATTAACTGTATTTTTAATTATTTGTTTCATCGTGATTTGGCCCAACACTGCTCGCCATCACCAAATCTCTCTAAAACTCTCTTCTCACAACCCAGCATTACTTAATGATGATGAAACAGATTATATAGAGAGTTTAGTGCCAACAAGTCAAAGCTGTCAAACAACTGAAATGTGCTGTGAAGCACTGATGACATTCGAAGCTTCAAACGGCATAGGTCACGTGACATTGGTGTTTTAATACAAGCTCAGACACAGTGTTTTGTATCAGGATGACTGAAACAAGCTTTGAAGTTTCAAAAGCAGTTTCTGTGTAGGACAGGAAGTTTGGTGCAGGGTCTGTAGAGATATAGCCTGGATGCTGTTATCCTTTTGAAAATATTTGCACAAGTTTTAAGGCAATTAAAAAACAACAACAACAAAAAACCTTCAGTCAAACCCTCAATTTAAACAAATCCAGGATCTAACATGATCTGTTACTTCACTTAATTCACTGGTGTTTTGTAGTAGCAGATAAAGGCCAGTACTGCTAAAAATACAACACATGCTACAGTGCCAATGACTGTGGACACTGACCTAGCTCCATTATGAGGCCATATTACTCAGATCATTTTACAATCTGAGTAATATAACCTTGTAATGGAGCTGGTGTTTTTTTCAAAACACAAGGACAAAAAAAATACTCAAAAGACACACCATTCAAAATTATCTTCATGAATCATTTATCATTTTATTTATGACAGTCTAACTATGACAACCACAACTGACAAAGCAGAGCAACTAGAAATGCTACTAATCCAAAATGAGCCGATGTTCTGTGCCAGTGTTTTTTAACTTAGACTGAAGTTTATCGATATACAAAATCCTATCAGCACTGTCCTTAGCATTTTGTCAGAGAAACCTCTTCAAGTTAGCACCATCATTGACATTATAACAGCAAAAATGACCTTTAAGTTGTTTTAACAAGCCTGGAAAGCCGTATTTAAAAGTTGAACTAGGCTCATAAATGCTCCCCCAGGGACTTGGCTGGAACCTTGGCCCATCATAAGGAATAATGCTAAAGTGGCTTTATCCAATAAATCACTCAGAGTCCCTATTTCCAGCAAAGTGCTGTTTATCAACCCGGCCTGCTCCGTTGTTTAACCAGATGGGCCACGCTGCAATGTTACCAGATGGCACTCGTACAAATGGCTGTTGGACGAGAGGTCATTAAAATGTACTTACTCTTGCCGTTGTTGTGCGACAGCGGAACAACTTTACATTTTTTTGTTGGGAGTTCACTCTCATTAATACTGCCTGTTGACCTTGGTGGAGAGTTGGAATTGGGAGAAAGGTAATGGTCCAGGGAAAATGGCAGAGCATCATCACTAGGACACGGGTAGCATGGAAGTACTACTGACGAGACAAATCATGTTTAAGTCTACAACTAGTTTTTGATAGTTTTAAAAAATAGATGTACATTATATATTGGATCAGTTAATTACTCTCAACCATGGATCCACAACTATTATTCTATTTTATTGCTACAATTTTTAATTATTTGTTATGATTAAAAACACACACTCTGTATTGTCCTAATTATAATTCACATAATCAGATAATTAAAAAGTTGTCTTGACCTGAATGGGGAGACAATAAACTTTCCAGGTCTTGCAAGTTAAAGGTTCCTAAATGGTTTATGGCTTGAATATATGGTTCTGCGATAAAACCTTTAGCTGAAATAGAGCCTTTATAATATGTGTTGGTTCTTCAAATATAAAAAACCCCCCAAAACTTATAAATGGTTACATTCACTGAAATACTGAAACCCTCTTGTTGGATCACCATTTGTCTTAAATGGGACCACTTTCAGTAAGTATTGACCAGGCCATACTGGGACACCCTCCACCCACTCACAAGACCTGCTGTTTGGGAGATGTCCTGACTCAGTGGTCTAGCCATCACTGTTTGGTCTTTGTCAGTGTCTGATGTCCTTATTGCCATTTTTCCTGCTTCCATTTCTAGAACTGGCTGTCCCGTAATACCTCCCACCCCTCAATGGAATCCACTGTTATCAAATCATCAATGTTCTTCACTTCACTCATCAGTGGTTTTAATGTGGTGGCTGATTGGTTTGAGTCATTAAGCCCCTCAGTTTAAACAAAACCCCCTTCTGACTTCATCTATCAGTCCACTCAAGAGTTTTATTAATTTTGAATTCAGTTGTTGTGAGGCAGACACAGGTGTTTTGAAATGCCAGACTCAACAAAACTGACATGCCACTGCAGAAAATTTTGCTCTGGGGTGTAATCACAGTACAGTGCAAGTGATGTAGTCTGTCAGCGTCTGATCCGAGCCAGCTGTTTGATCTGCATAGAAGCGTTAGGTTGGCATGGATCAAATATTAAAAAAAAAACACTTTTCTATAGGCATACAGGAACCATGCTATATCTAAACTGTATTGTGATGGCATGGAAGTTGTTCCATGCTTTGATTTGCCACAGTTTTGACTCCCTAAACCGCACCCATATAATCAAGTCTTGAGGATTCATCTTGGCACTGTCCAGCAAACTTGATAGTGATGTCCTGGTTCACCTTCACATTTCTCAAAGACACATTTCTTACACAGACATTAAAAAACAATAAGCTCTTTCCAAGCCCATCTGTTTTCATGACATTTTTTGACCAAATCAGAGGGTAGTGATGCAGTCACCTTGGCTGTGGCCTGCTTTTGCCGATGATGTGAAGCAGCTCCTGTTCAGCCAAGAGTAACTTTATTTGTGATGGAAGAACATTTGTTGGTGGTATGACCACAAGAATAGCACCAGCGCAAACCATCTGAGACCGCTGAGGATGTTTTTGCCGAGGATGTTTGACATTTTACTGGTGCTGTAGAAAGTTTCTGACTCAGAAAATCTTTCTGAATACAAATATTGTTTTGAAGTATTTGTCCGAAACAGTATTCGTAAAAAACACGTTATTTGTGCCAATCCGAATAACGTATTTGTATTTGTCTCCATCCCTAGTACACGGAAAGTCAACTAGTCAACTGTGATGAAACGGCACAGACCTTATGTTGTGTAAGCTCTTCACCATTTATGCAACCTCCAGTTTTTCTTTTGGACAATGCTTCATCGACTGATGTCCAAGTACCCCCAGGGAGGCTGTGACATATAGCCCCTGATTTTTGTTATTTTTAAAAGTCCATGGGTAGAGACTTGTGCCACATCACGTCCAAAATAGAACTCACCACTCCCACCTGAGTTTTGTTTTTCCGAGTCATCAGTCTATAAAATTTAGCATGAGCATAATTCCTCCACTGACTGGAGGGTGGGGACCAAGAATAATACGTGATACGTATCCCAATAGACTGAACATTCAAGATCCTTTATTTGTCACAAATATAATTATACAGGTACAGCATCGAGTGAAATGAGCTCAGCTGTGAGACTGTGCAATAAAACGATAAAATAATGTATATACAATTAAACTAAAGTAATAAAAATTTACTGGAAAACTGTATTCACATATATGCAGTTTATTGGAGGTTTGATATGTTGGTGAAGATCCAGCAGTGGCAGATATTTTTTAAATAAGATTTTCTGCATTAAATGCAATTACAAAGGATGAATTATTCTCTTTAATTAAACCTGTAGGTGTTAAGTGTACTTTAGATGATGGTGTCAGACTGGAGACACTACTTCCGTGCTGATATTTGGACTTTTGGACTTGTCTCTGTAATGTTCTCTCATATCCCTGTTTTCTTGTTTCTGTTGTTGTTTGCATTCTCCATGTGCCTTCGTTTACCTGATCCTTGTGACTGTTTTTTTGGTCTTAGCATAGCCCCCTTGTTATCATGTTTATTTTAAGTTGTCTCTTCCTCAGCCCATGTGTTTCTACCATAAAATCCGGACAACAAATTGCACCTGATTAAAAGCCGCATGCTCTAATTTTAGAAAGAAAATCAATTTTGTACTTGTATAAGCCACTCAGACTCAATCGGTCTTGCCCTGGGAATACGAGCCTCTGGGATTGGTCCGGGAGTTTGAGCTGCCTAAACACTCATCACAGATGCAGTCGAGTTGCGCATAAAATATATCAATCCGAAACGAGCCTATAAAATGTGTGCCTCCCCAAAGTTCCATCCACAAATCCTTGTCTAGTGCTGGGTCTGTTTACGAGGCAAAATGTTTTTGGCGGCATGAAAAACAAAAAATCATATATGATTATTACCTGATTATTAGCCGCAGGGTTCATTTTTGGGGAAAAAAGTTGTGGCTTATAGTCCAGAATTTACGGTAATTTGTTTAGTAAGTATCAAAAGCCCTGTTTTCTGTCTGGTTTGGTTAGATCTTAATGTCGGTATCTTTGTGCTGTGATGCTGGATTGGTGTTTTTGCTCTTTTGATTTTGGCATGACAGGTTTTCTCTGTGTTTTGCCCTGTGCTTCTTACTTTATGTTACTGACATCCCTTGTGTTAATGTTTATCTATTTTACACTCCAGTCTGGTTTTGCTTTAATTTCTTTCATTAGTACCCTGTTTGCAATTACAGTTAGACATCGATCTTGCCAAATTTTCTCTGTGGTGGCAGAACAAAAGCCCCTGCGATGGTCAACAAAATGTCTCCTTGCAATGCTAAACAAAATGATTGTTTGATTCTTGTTTTGCTTGGACTCTAACCTTTCTAGTTTCATTCTTGATATGGACCCGAATCATCTTGGATGTGGTTTAGACTTGGATTGGAATGTCTTTTTTAGTCGGACTTGACTTGGATTTGACTAGGGTGGTCTCGAAAACAGCTCTGGCCCTCAAACACTAAACCATCTGTTAATTTGCTAATTAACTACACAAAGCCCACACACAGTTAGATATTAGTCTGATTTGTCTAAAACTTGAAGAGTTGGAGTGTGGAAGTCAATGGAATATTTAGCTTTAGGAAACCAAAAGTGATTTTTCTGTGGGACATCTTCAAAGAAGTTTTCTTCTGTGTCAATATTCCAATTTGGCACCTTTTTGAGTGTAACGGACATTCCTATTGGCCAACCCACATGTGCATAGATCAGTATATGCAGGCTTTGATGTTTAAGAGAATAGCGCAGTATTTTTCCTCGACACACATTCACCCCGTTTCTCACTGATTTAAGAGGGGAGCTGACAGAACAGAGGAACCGCCGGCACTAACTTCCTCTGAGTTAAGTTTTATTTCAGCTGATAAATTATGAAGCTGTCATCCATTATTAGGGCTGTCTACACCCGCCTTTACTGAGAGCTTATCAGCCGCTGCGCTCGTGGATGCCTCTTGGCTCCTATGCTCTCTAAAAGCTCTGAAGAAAAACTAAACCCCTCTCACTAGATTCGTTTTACTGGAGGGAGAATTCTAAATTCAAGAGGTTCCAACACGGGCTTTATCAGCGTTCTCCAACTCAGTCCATACTGGATTATATTCCCATCACTATTATTACTGTCAAACTGTATGAACTACACATGCTGTAGATTCACACTTGATTACAATCACGGCACATTTATTACTGTCAGACTGTAAAACTACACACTACAGAGTCAAACTGGAATAAAATCACTGTAAAACTACACACTGCAGAATCATACTGGATTAAAATCACTGTTAAAAAACTGGATTAAAATGACCCCACAGTTATTACTGTCGGGCTGTAAAAACTACACACTGCAGATTTATACTGGATTAAAATCATTGTAAAAACTATACAGTGCAGATTCATACCGGATTAAACTCCCTCCACAGTTATTACTATTAGACCATTAAAACTACACATATTGCAGATTCATACTGGATTAAAAACATGGTGCTATTATTACTGATGGGCTGTGAAAACTACACACTTCAAATTCATACTAGATTAATATCTGTACACAGTTATTACTGTAATGTCTATACACTGCAGATTAAGACTGGACGTAAATCCCTCCACAATGATCACTGTCAGATTGAAAAAAAAACCCTAAACATTGCAGATTCAATCACCCTATAATAATTACAGACTGTAAAAACTGCACATTCCAGATTAGTAGTGGATTAAGGTCACTCCTTAATCATTACTGTTACCCTATAGTTACCTGTCAGTGTACTCAAAGATGAGCTTTATGCTAATGAGACACAGAGGTCTACAGGTGAATGTAACAAATAAACAACAATCTGCTGACATAAAAATGAATGTCCATCTTGTAATTGTAAAAATGTTTTCGAGCCACAAGTGGCCTTTAGCCTCTGCCACTAGTCAAAACCTGATTGGTTCTCACATCTTTCTCAAATTTTGCACTGACTAAGAGCAATGAGAGTGAATCTTCCCTGCAGACACCACAAGCCTGTTATTTACAGTGACATTTCCACTGCAGTGAATGGATGTTGCACTAAACGCTTGGCCTGATTTTAATTGATCCAGTACAGCCGAGGTCGTGATTCCGGGGAATCAAAGCATGCAACACCCATCATAGCATGAACCACTTTCCCAATACTCTGTAGGCAGCAGCCAAGGCTGGGGAAAAGTCCACAGACTCCATTACCGCCGTCAATCACCCAGCACGTCCCTGCGCTCGTCCTTAATGAAAATTGATTGGAAGATCTAATTGTAAATGTGGTGGAGCAGGATCTGATTTTTTCTTTTACATCCTCCTCAGTCACCCCCGTCCCCTTTGGCCCCCATGAGTTTGTGTTACATGCCACATCATTTCCTGTTAAGCAGAATGGAGGAAAATTGAGTGTATGTGCGTGTGTATGTGTACACTCTCGGTTTATTTCATGCTTTGCTTGGCAGAGTGCTGAATGCAGGAAATGAAACGCCTCTAAAGACGGTGATCTCTGAGGAGCGCTCCACCTTTCCCTGCTCTAATTAAGCGATTGAGGTCTCTTTGTGTTACGGTGTAAATATCTTTTGAACACCATGTAGAGTATTAGAGGAAAAAAACTCATTACACTGCTTAAAGAAGCAGCTCAGCAAAAAATACAGATGTTGAAGGAGTTATAGAATCTGATGTGTGGGTGTGTGGTGTGGGAGGTGTTATAGACTCTGTTGGGTGGATGTGAAAGGGGGAGGAGTTATAGAGTCTGATGGGTGGGTTGGTGATAGTGGGAGGATTTAAAAAGCCTGATATATGGGTGTGTGGCAGGGGGCAGAGTTTAGTTCTGATTTGCACTATTTTACCACCATCAATATTAATTATACACTCTCTGAACACACATGGTGCTTCATTGTAAATATAAAATGGCTAAAATTGTGTTGGACACTTGACATCTGGTTCCATTGGCCCTCACTGTAAAGAAAATCCGAGTTTCTGTACAATGAGCCTTTTCATGTCAAACCTTTCTGAATGATCTCAACCACAATTATCTTAACGAACATATTATGAAAAAATATAGTGGAATTTCCATTTGCATACTCCAACAAAATAAAAGAAAATCATTTGTCCTTGGTATGAGTCCTACAGCATTAACATTGAAAAATGGTTCAAAGTCTTATGGGTTGAATTTTCATCCAGTAATTCAAATCCAGCTATTATCTAACTGAGGCATGACCAAATGACGACACTTCAAACTGACCCATTTGTGGGATCTAATAGTAGCTAAAGCAACATTTTTGCAATGAAGATGGACATGGTAATCAGCAATGAGGTTCACTTATCCATAAAGAGTGATATGAACCAGTCGTTGGTTCACTTATTCGTGAAACACGTCATTTTTTTTAGCCCGAGCAGAAGTCTTATTCATCAGCCCGAGAAAGTATTCAGATGTAAAATGTCTAACACATCATAATGAGATGTACGTAATCTATTTTACATCTCAAAGAGCAGCCACCACACCCTGGCCTGCACATTCATTTATAATTCCTACCCACTGCTAAGTTAATAATGCAAGGCGGGGGATATCATATTCCTTTATTACTGGCAGGGTTCTCTATCTCAATTAATTTCCCAAACAGCAGGCCCATCCAAACTGATAGCCATAAAAAAACAACAAAAAACACCGGGCGCCATATGTGTGCCATCATTAAATCATAATTTGTTTGTTATCTTTATTGCATCTTTTGGTCATTAATGGAAATTAATTACGTTTCTTACCTGACATCGGCTTTGGCGTAATTATTCCATGACATTGCAATATATTTCCTCACTATTCTCATTTTCAACAGGATAATAACTCTTTATTTTCACCTTCAGGAGGACATTCCCGAGGACCAGGCTAAAACCCGAAAAATCTGCTGCTTTATAGGCTCTAGTATTGATTGTCTTTTCTCAAAACATTCTGGAGAACATTGCTTTTAATGGAAACGTAAGTACAGTAGTGTGGTGCTGTAAAAAATACTTAATCATCATTTTTTTCACTTTGGTTGAGTCCAATTAGGCAGTTTTATATTCAACAAAATCAAAAAACAAGGACTCTCCTTAATTGGAACCAGCAGAACTAGCTTAACTGGCTCTAGCTCCAGTTCTCTTAAGACTACTAGAACAATCTCCATTTTAGAGCCTTAAAAAGTGATCTTCTTGCTAATTAGCTTAAAGGAAAAGTGGTCTATGAAATGTACAAAATTTTCCACCTTTCCTGGACGCAGAGTAGAAATTTTGCTTTTATAGTTCAGAACTAAAGCCATCAGGCTCAAGTTGCCTCGAGAAATCAATTGTTACCCAAAACATTTTCATAAATATAACCCCCAAACTTCTCTCATGCCACTCAAAATGCATCCAGCTCTTCATTAGGGTGGACAGACTTGTGGATTACATACTTCACCTCACTTTCTAAAGTTTGAGGCCTTTAAAACTGGTTAATAGTGGTTAGAAAGATGCATGAGCTTTCAGCATCCACTGGAAGAATGTCTACTACCAGAATAACACTATATAAGCATGTGGGATCAGATGCACATGTGTAAGAAGACATTAGTCAGAAAACCCAACCAGTTAGTGACCAGCTCTGCACACCATCAACATGATCATCTCCAGGCTTAATTCTTCATATATTGAAGTTCTGAGCTCATACTGCAGTCGCATCTAAGCTCAAAGCTCATCACTAATGTCTGGCCCTCAGTTTCCAGTTAAAGCATCAGATCATTTTTTACAGCGTGTGTAATATGAGACACGACCGCCATCAGTCAGACTTTTGCACATGTGGCACCAAATGCTTTTGCATCATTGGAAATCATCCATCATGAACATTATGAAGCTGCCAACGGCTCGTCCTCCATTTTTTTCTTTTTTTGCTGCAGATTACTCACTGCTTTGTGCATTTATAATGCAGCTTGCCCCAGCAATTTGAATTTTACTGATTAAAACTGAGATAAATAATGATGTGCCAGAGTCAAACCGGGAGAAAAATAAAGAAACCAGCACAACACTGATCCCATGTTGGGTTTACACTGTTTCTCCCCATCAAAATACAAAGTTTGTTTAATCTCACTACTGTGTTTGTGTTTGTGTGTGTGTGTGTGTGTCTGTGTTCTAACTACATAAACAGTGTCACTTACACAAACCAACAAACAAACACACACAAACACTAACATACACCAACACATGCGTTAACACACTAACATGCTGTATTTTGTGTGTCTATATAAACAGAGTCACTAACACACATTAACGCAAATACACACACACACACACTAACACAATGACATACACAAACACACACACTAACAAACTAACACACACCACACACTAAAACACACACACACACACAAACACACACACACACACACACACACACAAACACACACACAAGTATGTAATGTATGTGTGTGTGTCTGTGTATGAGTCTTCAGGTAGACCAATCCATAGTTTACTTTAAATATATCCACCTTTGTTGCCTGTAGCCATTTAAATCCACCTATTCACACTGAGGTCATAAGGAGTGTTTTAAGACCAGCCACAACAGGACTGAAAGTAGCCACCAACATTATATCTTGTTTTGCACAGCAAAGTGCTGGAAGCACATCCCCCGTGACCATCCAGACTGTCTAGAAACCTTAAAAAAAAGGCTCCTCCGGCAGATTCTGAAATATTAGCTCTCACATAACCATTGTGAGGCCAACTTAATGCATTAATCTGCAGCTGGACTGCTCCCTTCCCACCACAGCTCCATAAATAAATAAGAGGACGAATACACAATAACGTTTCCTGAGTACGGTTGGTGCTGACATTATTCACCCAAACCCCTGAGGCACATCACTTTGTATTCAAACTGGTGGGGTCCAGGGTTTCCTCTAACATGCTTAAGGTGGCATGGACAATGCCACTGCGAACACATCGGTTAGGAGGAGAAATACGAACACTTGAGTGCTGTTTCTCCAAAAAAAGTGAGGGCAGAACTGAATATTCCTAAATATTCCAAACTTTTCCATTAAACTATACAGCTCTGGAAATAAAGAGAGCACCGCAATATATTTTTATATCAGCATAGGATAGAAGTATAAAAAAGAATAATAGTATAAAATAGTATAAAATCTTATAAAAATAAAATTTTATAATAGTACAAAATAACGGCTGTAATCAACATTCTCCTCTCGCAGTGTGTCCAGTAGAATGGTAAAACACTACTGGAAGTACATCAAAGAGTGAACTAGGGATTTGTTTGCTTTGGATTAGTTAAGTTCTGTAAACACTGCATCTGTCATGCCAGGTCTGGTTCAACTGTCACCTGAGTATTAGGAGAGAAACAGCTCTGGGTACAGGTAGTGGTACCTGGGAGTGTCGTATGCATGGTCGGCCGTGCTTAGGTAACCCAGGTGCTGAGAGTGAGAGTAATTTAAGCAAGACTGGGTTGCTAGGTGCCAAAGGGACAGGTCCAGCTGTCTGGTGTGAGTCGTAAACCTCCCAATTATTGTCTGTGTTGTGTGATTGGTGGGTTGTGTGAGTGTGGGGGCTTAAATGCCACCCAAACCACAGAATCAGTGTGGGGTCATCAAGTTAGTTCAAGTAAAGTCTCCCTGAACATTCAGAAAATGCATCGGACCTCTGGGTCATGAGTGCTGGTCCATAGAAAATGTGTATTGAGTGTGTGTGTGTTTTCCACACTCTATTCCCCTTCCCCACAGGTTCCTGAAAGCTGTGAGCAGGAGTGAGATTTGAATTGGACTAGACGGTCCAAGAGAGCAGTTGCATTGATTGAAGTTAAGAAGTATTACCCATACTACAAAACCCGTTTTGGGAAAGAAGGGACACTCATGAACGGATCAGTTTTTGTGATCTTTTCTTTGTGTTACCGAGCAAGAAAACGTATTTATCATTAAAGACTCTTTATTAAACATTCCTCCTGTTCCTAATAGTGCCTCCTTCCTGCCTGCAATTGGTGACAGCATCGCTTCTCTTATTGTACTGTTTTGTCATTTCCGATAAAGTGATGCTTTAAAGAACAATATTTTTTATTTGGAAATTAGAAGAAATATTGTCAGCAGTTTTTAAAAACTAATAGAAAGCTGTTCAGTTTAAGACCTGCACCTATAAATGAGAAAACCTGGCCAACTGAACAGTTTTGCAGTGGTCCCTTTTTTCTGGAACTGTATATATAAAATAAATGATGGAATTAGAGTTGAAATAGAATTCCACAAAATGTCTAATGCAGTGGCTGAGATGTAAACATTACTACTTTTGTTTTGATGCATGAGTGTAGGTTTGATTTTGACATTGATGGGGACGCAAAAGAGGTAATTTTCCTCCAGCCATATTACAATCACTTACATCTTTCACACTTTTACATCAATGTACATAGTACATAGAAGGAGGATATACAGTCTGGTTCTGTCATCCAGAAACCAATAATGAAGTACATTTACATGAAGAAGCTTTTATCCAAAGTGGCTTCCATTCCCTAACCACAGGGTACAGTCTCCTTGGAGCAACTTGGGGTTAAGGGCCTTGCTCAGGAACCCAGTGGTAGTCTGCTGAAAGGTGGATTCAAACCCATGACCTCTTGAGGCAAGTATCCTTCCCACTAGGCTTCCACCACCGCTGGTGGTGAAATACAGTAATCACAGAACATGATCAATATTCATTTACACCTTACTGGAATTTCAGAGTACATTTTAAATGTAGGTACGGTTACCTTTTAATTTTAATTTCTTCATAAACATGTTTCCACATCATGAAGGCAAGGACGGGGTCTCACTGTATTTTTTGAGTATTGGTTTACCATGCAACACTAATCTCTTACTGCATCCACACCATACTTGATGACTTCTATTATTTTTGTGCCCAGAATGGTTAGTATCTACTCATCCTCTTTCTCGCCTGCACACCAACTGCTGCACTGAGCTCAGGAGCTTCTTAAAGCGGAAACAACTTCATCCAATCACATGTTAACAAGAAATGCCACAGCCAATCACGCAGTGATACCGGGTTAGGAAGGTAAGATCCACAGTTGAGAAACACAGACAGAAAACAGGTTCCGGGTTCCATTCACCTACACTGGAAAGAAATCAGAGTCTTTCCCACAAACAGTTTTCCATCAAACCCACTCTGAATGACTGAATTCTCCTCTAATATCTACAGAGAAGTCAATCAGGCTCCTTCGTTAATTTTTCTTGAGTGCAGGCGAATGAGTTTGATGAAAATTGATTACCAGGCTCCTCCAGCAGGGGCTCAGATGGTCAAAGTCTATTAGTGTTATTACATTCTGTCAAGCCAAGCCACAGGTGTGTAAGAGGGGGGGAAAAGAAAGAGGCGAAAAAAAGAAAGATGTTCACGGCAAAAATGCAGCCTGCCGTCCTCATCAAACAGGTGATTGTAATCAAATGCAGCTGATCTAAGTAATAAGCCCAGCGCAATTAACAAGAATAATGGGGCATGAAAGCGTATCAATTCGCTGGGCGATGATAGCAGGGGGACGACTAGGCGCCGCGCCCGCAAACTCTTTTTCCGGTCCGGTGGCTGTTGCTGGGACGCTAGGACTGCGTGCCTGGTGCTGAAAATAACACAACACTTTAACTCTTTAATGCTGAGGTGCTTCTGCCTTTAAATCTACTCTTCTCCTGTTATAGCATTATAGCATTTTTTTTAGTATTCATAGATTTGCATGCTGCATTACTGAGCAAGCAAACGCGAATCAGTGCTGGACATGTATTAGTAAAGTAAACAACAAATATGCTACCTCAAAAAAAAAGAAAAAGAAAAAAACACGGGAAAACTGCCCTTTCTTAAGCTGCTGACATTCCTAGGGAGTTTAACAGCTTGTTAATATTGCAACCGTTTTGAATCATTGTAGATAAATCATGGACATTTTAAGCTTGTAAACATATTAACATGTTTTTGAGCTTGTATGCTGCAGACTTACAGTGAATCTTTCAAGAAAGTCCGGCACAGAATGGTTTTCCATTTCCCACAATTGTCTGAAATTTGCTGACACTCCCTACTTTACGGTCAGTTTCGTGTCTAGAACCTCCAGAGCGTTGAGGGTGACGAAGTGTGATTTTTCCTCACAAAATACATCCTACTCATTATAAATCCAAACATAACCGGTTGTCCCCATCACATCCTAATTATGCTGCTAGTTAATTTGACATGTAAAGTCTTCTGTTCAGGTCCTGAAAACCTGACCAGTGGGAGAGCTTGCTCTCTTCTGTCTACCCAGACATCACAGAAGAAATATAAAGATCCTGACTAGATCATTTCCATTTGCTTTTTGAAGAATGTAGCCCAATTCTCAACAAAAACATAGCAAGAAGTAAGAGTTACAGTGGTTTCAGAATGTACAGTGGTTGCAGAGACCCAACATCTCCTTGGCAATACATTCTGAGTATTTACCGATGGTCCGTTTAACTTGATAATTACAGCATGCGCACGTCCATACAGGCCCTCATGTGTGCTGCAGCGTTTTTATCACCTTATAAAAAATGTAAAAAGCTGTATTCTTCTCTGTACTGTATTTTTTTCCAGGGTGCAGTTGAGATCCCTAAGTGCTTATTGTTGTCTTGTTACATCACAGCAGCAATCACACGTAACTAATCAATTTTAAGCCATGCATGAAATTTCTTGTCAAAACTGCGATTTGTGAAATAAATGAAATACAAACCTACACATTTTCTGTTTCTTTAAGGATCAAATAAAAGCAGTTCTGTGAAATTGCATGAATAATGGAAAAGGGTAGGTTAAATGGAAGAAGCAGTCATGTTTTGCGTTGACTTTGAAAAATGAAATGCCTATTTAATGAAGAGCTGGATGTTTTTTTAGGGGAGTTTTGGGCATGTGCTCTGTGGACATCGGGACTTCTGGTTCTATTCACCGCTGTTGTAAAGAAATTGATGTTACCCTTCAGTGACCCATTTCACACCAAAACCACTCTGAATGAATCTATGTACAATTAAACACTGAATTATGGATGCATTCAGAAAAGCTGCTGAAATGACAGCTTTTTAAAAGTGAGTTTTTTGGGGCTTTACGGAAAAGATTTGGGTGACTATTGAATTCAACTGCATGATTTAGCATTGTAGCTCCAGGGTGAACTTAAAGAAGCAAAATGTGGGCTCCAGATCGATTTCCTACTGATCCATGGTCAGTAGAAAATTGTATACATTTTCATCACTAAAATACCTATTTAACCCTCCTAGTTTCCTCAAGGAACAGATCAGTTTGACTTTAAAATGCATTTATATCACCATGGAATTATGTTTCAGCAAGTATGAAATGTAAATATAATGCATAGCAAAATGCCATCAAAAGCTCCAGACTCTTTAGTGTCACCACCAGTGAATGTAAATGCCCTCTATACAAACTTGTGCCTTTCATCCTGAAGTGTTCACCTTGAAAAAATCTATAAATGAAGTCTCAATAAAATAAATTCTCCCTTTCTGAAATCTATGCCGCTACACTGTTGTTCTCAGAACTGTCGCCTCTTTTAGCACATGGGAAAGTGCCTGAAGGCATGTAAAGAAAAACACTTTGCACATTTTGCAATAACAGGCTGCAGAAATCAGACGCAAGGAGTGCAAATGTTTTGTTGAACTTTTCACACCATTCATCTGATAATTAAAAGACACTGCAGCTTTTTTTAAACACTGAGCAAGACGAATCCGAACCAAACCCGGTCAAAAAGTTGTCATGACAGCAGGCAGACTTGGACAGAGGCCATCATTTATTCACACTGTCCTTCAGTGTTCACATGGTTCTAGGTATCTCTAGCATTCATGGTGTTCAAGAATCCTCTTGCTAATTCCCTATGTTCTCAAATGCGCTCCTACATACATACTCTTCTAGAAGAGTTCAGAGATCTACATTGCCTACATACATCTTTTTCAAGAACGTTCTTCTCCTTTTACGGTTGTACAATGTTCTCCTTCATTCACATTGCTCTATGATGTTGTCTATTCCATGGCACACCTACACACACACAGCTCTAGGATGTTCTAAACCATTTCTAGAATCTTCTAATATGTTCTAAACCATTTCTAGAATCTTCTAATAGCTCTGCCAGGCAGTATTATGGGATGCCAGATAAAACATTATTATTGTGGTTCTCCAATATTTGCTGCAACTTTTCCATTGAAAAAATGCTGATTGTGAGCATGGGCTCCGTCTTTGCTTTGAGCTCTTTGTTTGAAAACAGCAGAGAGATGAACTCACGGTCTCCTTGACAACGCAGAGGTCCCACGGTCAGCTTGGCCTCTGATCCGGGTCGATTGGTGTCTCCTACAGCGACCTGGCTGACGGGTAAGTGGTCCTTATACACCAGCAGTCCGGAATCTTCTCGCCTGTGGAGAAGGATCATACCTGATCAATATGAGTCCATCAAAGCTGGCGCGGAAGCCGCAGATTTCTGACCTCCTCCTACTGCACCCTCCATCATCGTATAAAACCGCCCATTTGTCCTCTGAGAACCCACATCCACTCGAAAAACCATTTCCATTTCCAAGAGCAGTTCTACTCCAGTTATGGTCTTATAATGTTCAAATGGTTCCAGATATCTCCATCATTCACATTGTGCATTTAAAGTTGAAGGACACTCTAGAATTTGATTCTGCATCACCACACAACCAGCCAAGAGGAGTCAGATATACACTGTTACAGAAAGAAATAAAAAGAAACGGGTTTTATTTGATATAGTTTCATTTATAGTTTTTCACTCAACAACTTTCCAAAGTTTAAGAATAAGAATAAAAATCTTTAGTTTCTGACATGAATGGATTAGTGGTAAAAAAAAAAAAAACTCGGTTTGTGTAACATGCTTTTCCAAACATTTTCCCAACTGAGCAAACATTCGCATTAGAAGAGCAGAGTATCAGGCAGGAAAAGCACTGAGCAATGCATTATTTTAATATCATCATCCATTAGCCGACACACAGGGGCAGTAAAATAAACTGCATTGTTCATGGCTAAAATGGCATGCATTCATCATGAATTAAAATATATATATATTACAACAACAACAACATGATTGGAGCACGAACTTCCAGCCTAATGTCCCAATTTGTATCCATTATGCTTGGCTAGCTCTGCTTTGTACTTATGGTAAACACTTAAAAGTGACAAAATGAGCCAATCCTTCTCTGTGTAGACTAGAAGCACTCAGTTACACAGCTATAGTTGCATTCATACAAAATATTTTATGGCAAACCGGGCCATTGTTTTTAACAAAAACCAAGAAATATGCAGAAGAATGCATTATGTGCAAAGCAAAGAGACCCCAGGAGGCTTTGTAAAAAAATACCCACGAATGAGAGGCTAAAAATGACAGCACTTGCTCAAATAGATTCTCATTAATGAGAATATTTTCACTTAAAACAAACGTTCTTGAAGCAGTCCAGGTTGCAGGAGGCAAATTAGTGGCAAAATGAAGTGGCTGAAACTTTCACAATTAAAAATAATGGGTGCATTAATTTAGATGGTCTTGTTAAGTTTTCAGAATGCTAGTAAATACAAATGGTGTAAAACAGTCTGATACACTCAGAGTGTATTAATAAAGTCTCAGTGATAATTGTTTTTTCATCTGTCATGTCCAGTGTTTTTCCATGCTAAGGGCTTCTGAATATGAAATATTTGGGGCAAATTCAGTTATGATCTATAAGACAAGTTAAAACAGCTCTAAGTGGCACTGCAGGCTCCATAGAGGGTGGCATGTGAACTGAGGTATAGCTGGTCCTCAGTCGGTGTCGCACGGTTTTGTATATGAAGGCATACAGGCTGTGATGCCTGCTGACAGGTGACCTTGCGTCTCTTTTCCTGTATCTTCTGAGACAGGCGTTTATAATAAAACAGGCAGGCAGAGCTAAGCAGAGCCCATCTGCTAATGGAAATGTCAGGGATTGGTCGGGCGCCGGCATTTTCACCCTGAACAGTCTGTCTGCCATTTGTAGCAGCACTGGGGTCAAGACAGCCACGCACTCACAACAAACTCTGCTATTTAATGAACACACTGAGATGCTCAAACATCCGTGGGTCGTAACAGGACACTGTGAACTGGGTGGGAAGAGAAATAACCTCACTTAGCAAAGAGAAAAAGCAGAACCTCTCAAAGAGTTCTACTTGTAATAACATTTATAGATACAGATAAGCAAGTATAGACCACATAAGCAAGTCTATATGAGAGCTGGAAACGGTTTGAGGTGAGTGTGATGTGATGATTTATCCATTTCTTATATCTTGCAAGTAGCGAACAAATAATGTGCCCTGAATTGTCAAGTGCATTATTTGTATTGCTCCAACCAGTTTGTCTATGACTGTATCATCCGTATTGTACTGTATTTATTGTCTATTTTTTGTGAAGGGCTTGTTTTTTTCTATTCTCACACTTTGATGAAACTTGTACAGAAACTTTAACCTCTTTTAAACTGGACTTACAGTGCATAATGTTCCACTTCAAAACTGTAACGGTTGCTATTTTTGGCCACTGCCTTTTGTGTTTCTGATTTTTACATGTTCTCTGGGATTCGGGTTCTGTCTTTGGTTTAAGGGGCTTTTATTTTGACAGTGTGTTCTGGTTTGGTTGTTGTGTGTTCACTTGTCTGTGACCGTGTTGTTTGAGCACTTAGTCAAATGTTAGTTCCTCCTGGTTACACCTGTTTCTTGTTTAGTTCTCATTAGGTCTCGTTTAGGTTCTGTATAAAGGTCTGTTTGTTTCTGTCCCTCTCTATCTCGACATCGCCTCATTTGTGCCTCGTTCCCGCCTCGCCCCCAGTGTGTTCCTGTTTCTGTGCTCGTGTTTGTATTCTGTTCTGTTGGCCCTCGAGCCAGTTTTAGTTTATGCCCTGTTTTCAGTTTAATAAAAAACCCAAAATGGAGCCCCTGCTGTCATCTGGTTCCCTTTCCCTTCCAAGAGGTAGTTTACGGGGTAAGGTTCACACCGCGCCCCGTAACAAAAACCTGTCAGTTACATTCATTTTAAGTATGTCTTATGCAAAATTCTGGTTAATATGTCTAATGCAATCAGGCTCATATATTTAGTTAATTAAGATTTTTACATTTTTATATTACGTTTGTAGCACTGCAAATTCATTTTCATTGTACTTTGTGCAATGAAAACAAAGTCTAATTCTTCTTAGTTACATTATCCTCATAGCTCCAGTGCACCATTAGAGATGCAAACTCAGACACCAGATAGGTCTCTGTTGCTTGGCTACATTTTATCTAAAATAATACCATACATTTTTGCAGACTATTGCTTTAATGCTGAAGCTACTCACCACTGTTTCTGGTCTGCGTCACAGTTGCAGTGATATTTGGGGTCAGTGCAGTTGCGCTCAATGCCGCAGGCGCATTTCTGGATGCCGGGAGCAGAGCCGCCCCAGTAGAAGTGTTTCTCGTTGCCCCTGCCGACCCACCAGGTGTATGGAGTCCCATCTGCAACGCACACATATAACATACACTTTTTTAGAAACACTAACCGTGAACTTCCACTTCCTGGCCACTTTATAATATACTCCCACCTGAAATGAACACTCACTGAACACAAACAGAAACACCAATCTTGTATTTGTACTCACTTGGCACTTTATTAGAAACTCCACCAAAGTGCTCCTTTTGGAATTTCACAAATCCAAACAATGGCTGGAGGAACTGAGGAGGAATCTAGAACCAAATCTGTGTTCTTCTCACCAGCAAGAAAACACATCCTGATACTTTTTCATGTTTGTTTTATTTATTCTAATATTCTATAACTTTGCTGGCAGAAATACACTTTATCAAATGCAGAATAAAATATTGAAACAATTAATATAGGTGCCTATACACATTTTTGGCTAGGCTAAGAATGGTCCATCATCCAAAATATCCAGCCAAGAGCTTTTCTGTCGTGAAAAGGTGACCACTGATGAAGTTCAAAAGTCTGACTAACACACGATGCACCACTACAATACCAGTATTGTACACAAATACACTCAAGAGAGTGTACTGGTCTCCAGTTATCAGATTTCAGATCTGTCCCAACTGTAACCTTTTTCATAACTCCAATATTCTCCTTTGTCATATTTTCTTCATCTTCTTTTGTTGATATTCTATGCATTTCATTTATTTTTAACTTCCTACTGTTTTTTATGCTTTCTGATTTATAATTTTATCCCTGTAAAGAATACTGAATGACCTTCATGTTTGATAATGAGCTATAAATATAAATAAGGTGGAGCTACCAGGGTGGAGCTGCGGATAAAGTGACCAATAGGAGAGGCCATCAGTTGGAAGTTTTTCCATAATTGACTGGTAGCAATTTCTGTTATTCAAAGCATACAATTCTATAGAGATTCATCAGAGTCAATAGCAAACAAACAGCACAAATTAAATGATAGGGAAAGGTCGTTTTAGACCGAGATGACGTTAGTCTTACTTCACATTGCTTACCAAGCAAAAAGCCGCTTATCTTTCGTCTTGCGAGAGTGGCGATGAGTGAAATATGATGGATGAACCTGATGAAATATGACCAGAAGTAAATCACTACTGACAGCCATGTGCGTCGGCTGAGGACGAATCGCTTATCTATTTGCATAAAACTAACCAAGGCTGATCGTCCCCGTCATCCAGCGTATGAAAAGTAGACTGACGTTTGACTGGGCAAACCTGCAGAATTTAAACACTCCCAACAATATTTGAAAAATGATAATGGCTGTGGCCTCCCATACTTTCAATAAGTTACATTTCCTCGAAGGTCAGAGGTTTTTAATATGTTGCGCCGTATTGTTTTCTGTGTCGTTGTGACGGACTTGAGCAAGACACAGACGGTTTAAAGATTATGCACATACCTGCAATATGCAGCAAACAACGGAAATGAAGGGGTATATTGGCCTCAAAATGAAACTAGAATATATCCTCTTATAAAACAGGAGCATCAAATGACTTCCAAACAGCACAAAATTGCTCAAACACTTCATCCGCTGACATTTGCATCTAACCGGTGGATTATTTTCCTGTTTTCTGAGTTTAGCGTTTCGCCTCTGGCAATTTCCTTTATTAGACTGTGATGTACAGCGGGGCTTAAGGTCTATGTACAGAAAATGCATCAAATCAGCATCTGATTCTCTTCAGTCTGGAAAATGAAAGAAACCACAGTGGTGTGGATCGTAGCATAGTCCTGAAGTATCTCTAAGTCCTATTTTTGTGGTCACACCCATTTCAGCCCAGTAACCGTTGGGTAATTAGCTGGATCAAGTATGCTGGAAACAGTGCAATCACTAAAGTATGTAGGGCAGTTGGTGCTCCAGGATAGATCTGGGGATTACTGCACTATACTAATGTCAGGGTGCAAATAAAGGGAGTCTTGGGAGGTCCGAGACCGTTAACTGACATTTGAGACATAGGGCCCTATAATGCACCAGGCGCAACGTGCTTTTGTCACTGGCGCAACCCATCATTGCTATTTTGTGCGAGCACATCGTTCATTTTTTCCTGCAGAAATGTTCATTGTCATTATAGCAGATGGCAATGCGCTGGGTAGGGCGTGTCCCTGAAAAGTAGGGGTGGGGACGAGGCGAATAGCGCGAATTTGCTATTTTATGAGAAAGTCATTGCGCCACTGACCAGAAAAAATCTGGTCTGTAATCATTTGCGCATTGTTCAAAGGCTATAATATGGATGCCTGGGACGTGGAAGTGTTGACAATGCGCCCACACGCAGCTTCTTTC
>JBBMFX010584490.1:0-13817 GCA_037832545.1 Rhabdalestes septentrionalis | reverse complement strand
TGCGTGTGTGTGTGTTTGTGTGTGTGTGTGTGTGTGTGTGAGTGTGTGTTGCATGGGTGTAAATTTCATTAGGGGGGGACAATAAATATAACATTTCTCATGAGCAGTTTTTGAGGGGGGACACAAATAATAAGGTGAAATTGTGCTTATAATGTCCCCACAGTGAAAAACTTTGTTTCTATCATTAATATTGTAGCATGGAGGCTGCGTCATTATGGTAATTTTCAATGTTTTTTTCAGAGTCAATGACAAAGCAGATTTTTCTTCCAAATTATTTATTGCATTGTTATGTTGTTTACAGTCAAGCCATCGACATACGGTAAAATTTAAACATGCCTATTATCGTGAAAAAGATCTATAAAATAAGTAATTTTGTAGCAAAATCAATGATTAAATAATCAATTTAAAGCAAACTTACATTAATGAATAGCCACAAAATATGGCATCACATCAATGCCAAAACTAGAGCGTGCAAAATGGCTTGCCGCAAAAATGTATCTCTCATAATTTTTTAAGTCACGAGTGCCAATGTGGAACTCGAGAGAACAAAATTAAGAATCAAGGGTGCGGTTTCGATATTAGCACTGTATTTTTCCTCTCTCTAATGTCTTTTTTCCTCTCAAGTGTTATATGTCCTCGTGTGCGGAGTATAGACGAGCAGATTTTTTGCTCGAGTGAGATTTCTATGCACGGGATTGGCAGTTCGGGGGTGGGTTTTAGCCGTTTCTGTCTACAAATTCTATTTGCTGATTGTTCCTGGTTTTGTGATTGGCTAAACAAAGTTCCTACAGAAAACTTATAGTGAGGTTATCCTTTATCGACCTGGTAATAGTAATTCAATAGTTAGATCTTATATCTTAAAGAAACGGTTAATTCACAAATTCCGTTTTCACTCGCTCATAAAGTTTATCATGGTATGTTACCATTTTCTCAATACCAGCTTTCATCAGTGGATCAACAAAGCACGAAATATAATGGATGGTTTTGCAGATATCCCATCACTCTTGGTGGGTGTGTGATATCCCCTCACCAACATGGAGGATTGACAAACTAAATAAAAAATTTTAATATGAAAAATGTATCTGGCACTCTAAATGTGAAACTTCACCATTATATAGGGTTCAGTGACATTTTTCCTGCGACTCCTCGTTCAACATAATAGCCCCCCTAGATATCTGGAGTTTTGGCCGAGAACCTTTCACCTTGGACAAAAATAATGGGATACCGAGTGAACAGTGAGGTGAGCGTTTTTTGGTTAATATCTCCAGTTATTGCAAACGAGGGGTCGCTGGAAAGGTTGCAAGATATACTATAATTTGAGATATACTATTTATATGTATAGATATTGTAATACTTTTTTAAACCCCGTGGACACCCTTTAAAACTACATTAGGGATACTAGTGCCAAAGCAGCTGAATAAAACACACACACACCCACCAAGACTGATGGCACAGATCTGTGGTCCATCCGATTTGATGGACGCTTCTGAGAGAAAGAATCCAGACTTGCTTGCTTTGAACACGCCATGATATTTTGATAGCTCTCGTAACATGTGTGTGTTCGTGAAAAGTTTGGAGTGAATGAAAGACAAGGCGGAATGCTGAACATTGTAGAATGCTGAAACAAGGTGCGGGCTGCGAAGTCGAGGCGCGCAGTGACAGAGCTGGATCTGACAGAATTTTGATTGGTGCAGAACCGAGGCTCCGCGGACCAACAAACCATTGTGCGGAAAGGGAGGGGGCAACTGTTTCTAAATGCATTATTTGCGTTTGCTTTTTGTTACTTACACAAATATTTTAGGTGTACACACATATATTTTTCAACCATTGGATGTGGGGGGGACTTACGCACATGGTGTGTTGTAGGAAGTTTCAAAATGTGTTTGGGGACACATTAACTACAGGCTAACAGATGCGACAGCCATGACTGACAGAAGAGCAATCAAAAGTTTTGAGTCAATTTTAAAATCAACGTTTTACATCAATAACACTTTTTACACTTTTTATTCAAAAAGGCTGTGAACAAGACATTAAATATAAAAATTAAATCATTAAATAAAACAACAAACACTATATTGTAATTATCTAGTTATATTCATTTTTTGAATATTATCAATGAAAATATGAGGTACTGAGTATATTGATGTAAATAGAACATTTCAGAATCTTCTTTAGCCCTGTTCATTTTTCTGGACATGTCTAACATTTCTCATTATTACCCTTCAGAGAAAAACAAAAGGGAGGCTAACGAACCACTAAGTGTTCATGACAGAAATGGCGACCAGCTCAAACAACAGTGCTAAACTCACTTCATGCTAAAATGCAAATATTGTATTTTATTTAGTCTGTTTGGTTTTTAATGATGATCTTAAAAACTCAGTTGCTTGAATCTGCAGCAAAAGCAGCCCACACGAAACCTGCTAACACTGCAAACATACACATTTTGTGTATCTTATATTCTCCTCATTCTCTCTCTCTCGCATTTTCTTTCATTTTCAAGATAATGATGGACAGGACAATTTTTCACTCTTTTCTTCTCTTCGGTGCCACATTCAGCTGTGAGAAAGCAGGGAGGAGGCACATATAATTAGACTGATGGGGGGATGGGGGGTGGGGGAGATTGTCTCAGACAAGTGCTAGGTGGATGTGGAAAGGGAAATTGAGAGGTGCCCTTGGTGCAATACAATAAAATCATCCTGTCATTTTCAGTGTACCACCCACTCGTCTCTTTATAAAATCAGACATGTTCATTTTCTCTCTCTCACACTCTCTTTCTCTCCCTCTCTCAATCTCCAGGACAAAAAGCACTATTAATACCTGCAGCTCTTTTCCACTAATAATAACAATCAGTGAAGACCCTTACCAAGGACAAATCCGTAAGAGATCAACAAAGAACTAAACCACCATTGCTTAATACCCACTACCTTCGAAACCACAAATTCACAGTGGACAATTAGGCAGGCCTGTAATTTAAAGAAATAAACCCAAAACCTCTCAAATTAACAACAGCTGAACGTGCCGCCTTCTTCACATTTTAAAACAGCACAAGCATAAAATCAAATGTGCTCAGTTTTATCCTCAACCTGAACAGAGTAGAATCAGCCAAAATTTTTAGTTTTGAATTTAAACCATGGACTTGTAGAGATAATGAAGATATTGAACTCACCGATAAGCATCAGGCTAACTTAATACCTAAGTAATCACACATCGGCTTCAAACCACAATAAATTGTTAAATAATCTTAAATAGACTGTAATTGGTGGTTTCTGAAACTGTTTATGCTGAATTTTTTTGTTGACCTGAAGTTGTTGTAAGTTGGAGCTGAAGTTAATTTGGTTGGTTAAATGTAATTGGATATTTACCATCTTATCTGTCACAATGCTTGTCTCCAAAGGAGGGAGGTGCAAGTGCAGATTTCCATTTTCACTAGACTTTATTCACAACACAAGGAAGGCACAAGGGCTAAAACCCAAAACAAACATAAACCCTGGATATGGGCTAACAAACAAATTCTAGATATATGTGAAAATGCTGTAGTCAAGACCACCTAAACCGAGACCAAGACATTGCCCAGACCAGAGGATATCAAGACCTAGGCCAAGACTGAGACCAAGACCAAGACCCTCTTAGGCGAGACCAAGACCAAGACCAAGGCAGGTCCAGACCAAGACCAAGACCGAAAACAGACTAGGGCTATAATCGCCATCGTGTTTCTTGGACTGACTGTGGAGAAAATAGGCACTACTGTAAAGTGCCATTACTCATTAAATTAACTTCATGTTATCTTTTCAATTATTGTCAAGGTGGTTCGACAAAATTGGCAAACAGCAGAGTGTGTCCTTTTCTGGGACGTTTTGCAACTGTACTCTTTGTGTTCTATAAAGCTAAAGTTAATTACTGCCGAATTTGCGGACATCTGACGGGTTGCACTTTTATTGATGTGCATAATGAATACCAGAGTTGGGCAAGTTACTTCAAAACTGTAATGCATTATTTATTTCTTGTTACTGTTATTTCAAAGTAATTAGTTACATCACAATATTACTGTATTTCAAATGTAAGGCATAACACTAATATTGCATTACTTTTAATATACTCTCACCAAAATGACTGGAAATACGGAGTTAGCAATGTAAATGTGATGAGGTATCTGACTAAGCGGCTTATGGTTAAAAACAGAACTATCCGATGTTAGATCAGTTGCAGGTTCACTCTTGGGTGTCGTCACCATTGGATCAGAGGGGGACGTGTCGCCCTTACATTTCATAATTCTGACGCCCTTGGACTCTCTCTTCTCTCTGCTCTGTCTGACTACAAGAAGTGAAACCTTTATGTCCTCTGCTGATCTCGCGGTGATTTTGGCGAATTTGTACAGTAGCGACTGTAGGGAGGACAACAACTGATTCAGTTATGGATTAGCAATCACTGCAGGGTGTTGGGTTAGAGCAGCAACTTTATATATTCAGGTGAGTAGAGATGTAAGAAGAGAATGTCCAGTCCAATATCTTCTTGGAACTCGATTTAATAATGTGCTCACAATCCTTCACACAGAACTCAGGGCTGAGAATGTGTCTGTGTGTAGGTGAGAGAGAACATGTGTGAGTGTGGTGTGTGGTATTCTACAAGAGAACAAAACAAACATACATGAATACTCTTAAAATACACACAAATATCCATAAGAGAGACATGTGAAATGTGTTACAATTCTAATAGCTGTTGTCACTATGGGATATACAAAATAAATGCACATAACTAATCTACAGCTGACAAATTTCCTAGTACTAAATACATAACACAACTCAGATAAATTAGGCATTGCAATTAGGAACAAGATACAATAATTACTGTACTATGTGGAGCTAAATAGAGCTAAATTATTTAGCATTAGCGGCTAACAGTTAGCTCCCCAGTTTTACAGAACTGTTTGCTCTCACACAAGCATAAAACTCTACCATATCAGATTAGATACACATGTAAACATCTAAGAACTAAGTATAATGCACAAACAGTGACACTCACTTCTAATGGATGCACAAAGATTAAGAAATCACTCAAGCTACAGCCATGCCATGTTGCTGCCTCCTCAAAACCATGTTGCGCACAGAACATGCATTGCTACCCTCTAAGTGCCTAAGGAAACCCGAAACTACATGCAAAATACTAATGAAGAAACTTAAAAATGGGGCTGAAGACTAAAAATCAGGAATCTTTTGATCAGCAACCCTGCAGTAAAGTTTAGTGGTACTTGTTCTGTTATTTTAAACTTCAAGTGTAGAGATAGGGTGAGATGTTTGGGGGCGGGGTCTGCGTGTGGCCATGCGTGTGTGTGTGTGTGTGTGTGTGTGTGTGTGTGGGAGAGAGCGAATATGAAAGAAGCGAGAGTACATCCCAACTAGTTGGGCTCTGTTATTTTACAGTTGGACTTCAGGGTGCTTACAGCCAACTGTAACCTGTTCTGTAATAATAAACAGTAGTTTACAGCAGAACCGTATCATTCCTTTCTAGTGACGCTACAGAATGAAGAAAAAAAGCATGCGCAGTTTCTCTTTTTTCGTCCCATCGAGACCGTTATGTCCAAGACCAAGACAATACCGAGACTAAATAGATTCGAGACCAAGAGAAGACCGAGACCAAATGGAGTCGAGACCAAGACAAGACCAAGACCAGGAAAAATTGGTCTCGAGACCGGTCTCGAGACCAAGACCGGTCTCGAGATCTACAGCACTAATATGTGATGGTGGAGTCTACTACATCAGGGAATAAATACATACACAATTAATACAAGAACTAATAAGGAGAGATAATCACTTCAACTTAAATACCACACAGATTGTACACAATCATATTGAACTTGAATGAGGTGGACACAGACACTTAATCAAATTAAAAGTCCAGATCGCTCGTGGTGGCCTCTAGCGGCTGCTGACCATGGACATCACAGCAACTAGATTGACAAATGTTTTCCAACTCAATCAGTTGAATTAAAGATTGTTTTCACCTAGTCCACCTGAATAGACTAACAAGAATCTAGAGAAAAATTACCAAAGTTTGGCTCACATCATCCAGAACCAAGTTGGATTTAGCTGGAATGATCATCTTCTTACAAATAAATAGACAATGTCATCATCTTTCCATTAAAGATCAACATGTATAGCTATAAGCTTATTGCTATACCATCTTCTAGATAACAAAATATTTTACATTCTTACACTACCATTAGCAACATTGTATCTCCAGAGGAAATCTAAAGAACTTCATACAACAAACATTTTGATTTATGTGCAACATTGTTCTTTTTTTCTTTCAGAGGTTTTAAGAGAGACTTGCTATCATAAGCAGAAGAGAGTCACTTTGGCTGGAGGACACATCTCAAATTTGAACAATTCTAAGCATCTTTTCAATTAAATTCTATTTATATAGCACTTTCTTACAACCAAGTTGTCATAAAGAGATGAGGAAAAACTCCCTCAGATGGAGGAAGAAACCTTGGGAGGAGCCAAGACTCAAAAGGGGAACCCGTCCTCCTCAGGTCGACCCAGAGAGAAAGAAAAGATAGAAAGAAAGACACTCATGAAGCAGAGTCTAGCTGGAGCTGATCCTTCTCTGGATGCCTCAAGGACCTTGCAGGGTTGGCCTTTGATATATTATAGTAGATAGTATGGGTGGAGAATTGCTTAATGAGTCCACACATTGGAAGGGGACAGGCTGGAGTAGGGAGGCGTTGATCTCTATCTTAGCTTGGTCCAGGAAATGAGCACCGCATTAAACTCCTGTCACACGACCCCTAAAGCTGAGAACAGCATGCTGTGAAACCCCCCCCCCACAAATCTCTCTCTCTCGTACACACACACACATACACACAGACATACAAGTGTCCACATTCAACAGGATATTAAAAGTTTAAAAAATTACCCATAAACCACAAAGGGGCATAAATGGGAAGATTATCAGTCACTATTCGCATAGTTTGAAGAAGTTGGCCATCATTCACTCTCTCACCTATTAAACATTGTTCTGACCTCTCTCTGTTTCCCTCACATCTCTCCAGGCTTTAATCATAACTGCCGCTTCCTGCTCTTACCAGTCAGGGTCAGCGCTGAGTACGCTTTCAAACAAGTCAAATTAGCTTGGTTCACTGAAGGCTTGTGGAGGGCATTCTGCATTAGAAGTCAGTTCATAAGCATAGGTAAAAATAGCAAATGTGGTATTGTTGTTCTGTGATAGGCTTTTCAATTTAAATAAACTTCATTCATTAAAAGCCATTCATGCAAAGCAATACGCGATGATGAGCTCATTTATGAAATTACCATCTCTTGTAGCATTTAGACTGCTTAGCTATTTTTTTTTTACATATTAGACAATACTATTGAGGGTTTGCTGACTATGCTCATTTGCTGACCATGAAGTTGCCATTAATACCACATTTTAGTTTGTTTGGGGTATTTTAAGCATTTTGGAACATTAGGGGGATGTGTCCCCAAAATGTATTATGATTATGGGCTTGGTTTACAGTGGAGTTGATAGGGGCCAGACATACAAAGCATTTAATGCCTCCAAGCTACTTCACATCAAGTTACTACATTAAATATTTCATACATTGACAGATGCCTAAGAGACAGTTTTGTGTTAAAATCTATGTTGGATGTTTTAATGTAGGGCTCTGTAAGGCAAATATCTACTAGGATTTTTTTTTAGATTTACCATAATTTTATCCATTCATCCAACTTCATATGAAACACACATGTAGGACACATATAGGTTCACTAGAGGGTTTGTATAGTAAATAGAATGGTTATAATTTGTACTGTAGACATATTGACTCCTGGTTCAATTTACCAATTATCTGCAGTTTCACACCAAGCCCACTCTGACTGACTAACATTGATCACATTTCAGTGACTCAATTCTGGGGAATTCCCCTTTAATGCCTTTGGAGTCTGTATTAATGGGCATTAACATTTTCACATTTCAAGAACAAATGACTGAAATTCGGAAATTAAGTACAAAGATATCATCACACCTTTATCAATTTCTCCATTTGAAAAGGGGATAGTAGCTGTTAATGAACAGCCTTAAATAAATCATTAAAAGTACTTTAAATTAGTTACTAAACCATAAATGGTATGCAAACCCTTTTATTGGTACAGTGCTGTCACATAGTGGCAATGCAATGCTGTCCTTTATCAACAAAACACTGGGCTGTAACTACACACTAGATACAAAAATCAAAGTCTAAAATTAACACTGATCCCTGGAGACCATATAAACCCCCAGGATGACATCTGAAATTGGCTTATAGATGGTGTCGTTTAATATGGCTGGACAAGCCAGTGCTCCTCTGTAGAATTCAGTGATACTTGTTTGTAGTGAAGCTTCAATCTTTCAAATTGAATCTATAATGAGTGTGATGATCCTGAGATTGAATATTTCAATGATATGCATTCCTTTCAAGCACATGCAATAGTTTGGGCAGAGTGATTTTATCTTTCTAGGTCACACTTGCTTATGAACGAACTATTTCGTAAAAGAAGATCCATGCCTTTATTTCCTGCAGAGTTGACTATTGCAAGGCTTTTCTAGCAGTGTAGTATTAGTCATTTTGCTGTCCACTGCTGGAACCAGCATGGATATCAAATCAGCCCTGATAGTTTCCAGGTTTAAAACTAAATTAAAAACTGGCCTGTTTTCCAATGCTTTCAGTAAGATCTGCACAAAATTCATGCTTTTCAACTTATATTCCTTTAACTTTATTTAAATCATAGGAAGTACTCTTAATGTCACATGCCTAATCAGGTGACACGCAAAGGTCATCGGAACTGAGCATGTCACAGGATATATAATCAGGTAACATGATTTCCTCAATGTTCAGTAATTGAGTTCACCCTCGCCCTGTCTCCTCTTCTCCTCAACTCACATGAGTATTCTCTGTACTTGTGTATGAGTGTGAACAAAGATTGTGGTGGGAATCCAACTCTAGCTATGAGTGTTCAAAGAATAAAGTGCCTGTTTGAGAACCAGCTCTCTCGCATCTATCTGCCCTTGGGCTCTTCCACCATGCTACAAGGGCAAACCTTGACAGACAGGTATTTTTCATTCACTTTCTACATCTGTGACAGAATGACTAAGTCTGTTGTTCTGAGCCCAGCGGATTGGGCTGCGCTGATGTCGGTGATAGACCAGCACCTAAATGAGATAGAGCTTCTGAAGTGGGAAGTGGCTGAATTAAAACATTAGGTCACTTTCCTGGAACTGGCTCTTCCAACATGCCACATGGGCAAACCTTAACAGATAGGTATGTTCTCATTCACTTTCTACATCTGTGACAGAATGAGTGAGCCTGTTGTTGTGAGGTCAGCAGATTGGGCTGCGCTGATGTCGGTGATACACCAGCAGGGAAAGGTGATTCTTCTGAATGGGAGGTGGCTGAATTAAAACATCAGGTCATTTTCCTGGAACGGGCTTGCTCTGACCCACCTGTGGAGACACACCTGTCACAGCCGGCCACTCCGCCTCCTCTTCCAACTCTCTCCTCATCCTCATTATGTGTTTCACCCTAATTGTCCTTACCTGAAAAATGGAATGGTGTAGACGGGAAGTGCATAGTTTTTCTAATGACACTCTCTCTCCTGTTTGAGTTCCAGCTGGATCGCTAGACCACCAATCGCTTCAGGATCACACTTCTCATCTCCCTCCTCACTGGGCAGGCAGCAGAGTGGGCTGCAGCAGTCTTGAAGTCCAACACTCCGGATTGTTATATTTACGACAACTTCACCAAACTTCTCAAGGCTGCCTTCATCCATGCTCTAGGTTTCATCCATGCTCTACAATCTGCGGCAAGGGGAGCGTCCGGTGAGCAAATGCACCACCGTGACTCGTAAACTTGCTGTGCAGATGGTGTGGGGCAACTCCGTATTCTAGATGGCCTTCTATGAGGGGCTGGCTGTCTGCATTAAAGATCAGTTGGTCAGACGGGAGCTTCCCATAACCTTGGAGGGACTCATTCAACTTTGTACGCTGATGATCAGCGCATGTGCTCCCGTCCCAAGTCAGCACCCCCTTCAAGCTTGTGCCTACCAGCCCGGATCCTCCACCTCTTTCGGATTCCCACTCAGGAATCAGGGAACCCATGCAGTTAGGGCGCACTTCCCTGAGCAAGAAGGAGTGAACCCGCCACTGCCATGAAGGATTATGTGCTTACTATACCTCCCCTGAACACCACCGCGCTATCTGACTGCTCTGTCTGGGAAACGATCAAACCTGGTGAAGAAGGGGAGGTCTTCATCCGGGTTGTCTTTCACCACCTCCACTAATCCAACTGTTTCCCGATTTATGGTTCAGGCCCACATCCAGCTCAGTCACAAACAGGTCAGTGTCACATCGGTGCGGGCATCTTACTGACCAGGGGCAGGCGAGGTGAGGTGATTTCCAGTTTGAGCGAACACTGGTGTGTCTGACTGCTGCTTCTCTCCGGTGTATTTTTTGAGCTCTGCAGTTTGTTTGTTTTCCGAGTTTGTTTTCCGAGTTTTATCCAGTCCCACCTGGATTTGTTTTGTCACAACGTTTTACAAGCTAACTTGGATAACATCTTCTGTAAAGCTGTACCTGCCAAACACGAACTTTCGCCACCACGCAACAGCTGTTCTTCCGTCCTCCGTGAGTAAGTTAACACTTTCTTTCAGGGTGTCGGTTGTTGGTTGCCGGTCAATGGTCATACGCTTGTCTTGGTGGAGGTGGTCTTAAAAAGGGCTGCCGTGCCAAGTAATGGCGTTGTAAAGTGGCCTAGTTCTTTAGTGTGCTGGCTAACGTGTGTTTTTAAAACCTGGCTGAATATATGCGGCTGTTAGGACGTTTTTCCTTCTGACGCTCGTTGTGGGCTTGTCTGTTTTAACTACATTCTGTGCAGTCTTGCAGGATTCATTACAGTCTTCCGGCTTGTGGAATTGTAATAGGCTATTTTATTCATCTTCGTAAAATCAGTCCAAAACTGCACGTCGAGTGCCGCGATCACTGTATCGCACTTGGAATTGCTCGCCGGCCCCGTTATATACATCGGGGCTCCCATCGAGGACAGTGTACAAAGACTGCTTCTACTACCTCAGCTACTGGAGTTACGATACCAGCTGTTTGGTCTTCTTTTCGCCGATGGCATACAAATGCACGTTGGGAAAATGGGCCCATGAACCTTAAGAATCTCCGTCATCTGGAATCAGTTTAATCGGGTGCTCTATCAGGCAGTTCCACTTCTTCAACAATTACTCACCCAGCAGTCAAAATGGCTCTAGTGAATGCTAGGTCACTGGCAAATAAAACTTTTATTTTAAATATTTTTTTTACTCATGCCTTGGACTTTTTGTTTATGACTGAAACTTGGGTAAAAAATGGTGACATGTCAGCTTTTGGTGAGCTGTCCCCCTCTGACTGCTCCTCCTACAGCACTCCCAGACCAAGTGGACATGGTGGTGGCATAGTCACTGTTTTTAGAAACTCATTCAAATGTAGACTTCTGCCTGTTGATGCCTCTCTCACTTTTGAGGTGCAACTTCTAAAAACTGATCTAAATGGTCCTCTGCTTTGTGTATTAGTTTACAGACCACCTAAAGTCTGTTCGACATTTATTCATGAGTTTTCGGAATTTATGTCTACTCAAGTGTCTCATTGTGACAGAATATTGGTGTTAGGGGACTTTAACATTCATGTTTGTTGTCCTTCCAAACTTATGGTTAAACACTAAATGAACCTTATGGATTCACTCAATTTTGTACAGTCTGTCTCAAGTCCTACACATAATGGTTCTAGTCTTGACTCGTGGTTTCTCTGTACATATCTCAGAAATATCTGATGCTGGCATTTCTGATCATTATCCTGTTATTTTTGAGCCTGCTATTTCATATGTTCAGCCTATTCTTTCTCAGTCTGTACATTACTCTCGTGTTTTTCATGCTAATACTGCTGTTTATTACTCCAAGTTTATTTCAAATTCAGTTGCGTCATCTTGTATGGATACTGAACTATTGGTTGAAACGTTCAACTCTGCCTGTTGTAATACTTTAAATATAGTTCCTCCACTTAAGCGCAATAAACTTAAGCTTAGTCCTTAACCCTGGTTAAATGCATTCACTTGCACTTTCAGACAAGAGTGTAGGATGGCCAAGCGCAGGTGGAAAAAGATGGACTTCAGGTTTCTTACCAAATTTTAAAAAAATCCTTAATCTCTTATCAAGATTTATCAATAATTTGTGTTAAATTGTTGTGTTTTAAATGTTCATTTTAATTGCTCTTATATTTATTTTATCTTTTGTTGTTTATTTTTATTATAAAGCACTTTGGATCAACTACGATTGTGTTAAACTTGTGCTCTATAAATAAAATTTGACTTGACTTGACTTGACATCACTTTGTTGATTCAGGGGCAGTTGGCAATGTTATTGACCATTCTTATGCTGTTCAGTTGGGTGTGGATGTCCCAGCCGTTAACCATCACATCCGTTGACAGTCGACCCCTTCAGAATAGCCCCATCACTCACGGAACTGTCCCTATTTACCTCAACATTGATCACCATCAGGAGAAGACACCTTTTCTAGTTACTCAGCCCCCGCCTTTAAGCTTGTGCCTAGCACCCCAGATCCTCCACCTCTTTCGGATTCCCACTCAGGAATCAGGGAACCCATGCAGTTAGGGCGCACTTCCCTGAGTAAGAAGGAGCGAACCCGCTACTACCGTGATCATCCTGGGCTATCCGTGGCTGCTGAAACATGACCCACTCAAGCCTCCGATGTCAACACCACCGGCATCCCGGAGCCATACTGGAACATTCATGAAGCAAATGTAGGGTCATTCTATTACCACCTCACCAGCCCTACGATCTGGAGATAAACCTCCAGCCCTGCACGACTCCCCCCGCAGCCGGGTTTCTCTATTAGGGCACCATCTGACCCACCTCATTTCCAGCCACTGTGAGTACTCTCTCTGCTTGTGTATGAGTGTGAATGATTATTCCATTGGGAATCCAACTCTAGTGAAGAGCGTTCATAGACTAAAGTGCATGTTTAAACCAGCCCTCTTGCCTGTATTCATGGTTGGGCTCTTCCACAACGCTACATGAGCGAACCTCAACAGACAGTTACATTATTGCCCACTTTCAAACACTGTGACACTTAAATCTGAATTTATTCTACATTAAATGATCTTTATTGGTTTATTGGATATGGCAAACATCACACACACCTTTTTATGCTTTTTAAACTTTTGTTATCTCTGTAATACTTCTGTGTATGGTAATGCACTCAATAAATAAACTTGCCTTGACTTGTCTAGGCCTTGCCTTGGTTTAATCTTTGCTAGACATGTTTTGGTTTTCTTTTGAGAAGGTGTTCGGTTCCATTACCATCAGGTAATCCTCCTCTCTTTGCCAGATGCTCCTTTTAGTTAATGCAGACAAGTATAGCTTACTTACAGAAGAGTTCTGAGTGTTAATGATTAGGAGTCACCCCTCTCAGTGTATATTTTTAGCTAGACTCACACAGTCGAGGGGGAGGGTGGTCACAGGCCTACCAATTGTGCAATCAGATGAGGTGTTGGCTCTGTATCTGGTACCAGAAAGGGCGCTAAATATAGGCTTGGTCAAAGCATTACAAGACACACAAACCTTAACGCACACACACACACACACACACACACACACACACACACACACACACACACACACACACACACACACACACCTATATCTATATCTATATCTACACTCAACAAAAATATAAACGCAACATCTTTGTTCCTGCTCCGATTTTTCATGAGATGGACTTAAAGATCTAAA
>JBBMFX010584481.1:0-13817 GCA_037832545.1 Rhabdalestes septentrionalis | reverse complement strand
TCTCAGAAACAGGACATGTCCGGGAAAAAGAGGATGTCCCCCTACTCTTCTCTCTGTCTGACTACAAGAAGTGAAACATGTTGCACGGACGTTTCTCCTCTGTTGATCTCGCGCTGATTTTGGCGAATTTATATGAAGGAGGAAAAAAAACTTATTTCCGGTTAAAAATGCATTGTAACGGCGTTGCTGACATTTATACCCAGTAAAATATTACCAGTTTCTGTTCTGTAATAACTTACATTACCGCATTACAGCAAAAAGCAATGCAGTACAGTGATTAGTTACTTTTGAAACGTGTTACTCCCAACACTGATAACAGTCCATGACTCAAAGCTCAAGACCCCTAATTGAAGAGGAAACTTTGTAAAAACATTTTATATATATCTCCATAGAAGAACATACAACAGGTTCAGATCAGGTTCAGATCTCACTTTCAGGTTATACATAGTGTGAGTTACAATAAACAAAGTGTGAGATACAGTACGGGACTTTAAATACAAAGACTTTACTATGGAGGTTGTCCCCCTTTTATTACAGCTTCCACTCTTCCTGGAAAAAAATTGGAATGTTTCTGTGGGAATTTGTGCCCATGGGTCACAATCTCCATTTCACTTCATCCCAAAGGTGTTAGATGGGGTTGAAGTCAGTGTAGACCAGTCAAGCTCTTCCACACAAGTCATTTAACCATGTCTTACTTGAGCTTGCTTTAAGCACTGGGGCTCAGTCATGGTGGAATAGAAAAGTTTCTTCCCTAAACTCTGTCCATAAAGTTGGAAGCATGATGTTGTTCAGAATGTTCTTGGTGTGCTGAACCATTAATATTGACTTCACCAGAGGTAAGAGGACACCAATAATTAAAGAGCGTGTCCCAATACCATTTCCATATAGGGTCCCTTCATTAAGAGGTTAACTGTAGGCATGCCTCCTGCTTTTTTTGCCTTAAAAAGTCTTTTGCTGTTGGCAGAGGTCTGCAACAGGGTAGGACGCCCGCGGGAGCCACAGGACGCAGTGCAAAAGCATGTGGTGCAGGTCTACATTTGAGTGTTTCTTGAAGAAGTGGGCGGGAATTGAGAGATATGTTTGCGGAAGCAGGACAAAGACTTTGTTCTCTGGAATTGTATGTGGGAACAACAAAGTTTCTTTCCCCTTGCCCAGTTTATTTCCCTCGCAATCACCCTCATAAACAGTTGAACTGGCACTGCTCCATGCTTCAGTAAAGCAAATGCACTTTATGTACACTCTGTTATATCAGTACTGTATTTCTGTATTTTCCTGTAAATAAGATTTAGAATGTTTAGATTGTTGGGTTTTTTGATTGTGTATATTATTGTTTTTTTATGGTTGTGCTTGAGAGACACCATCGACCCGATTGAAATTCCCTGTATATGTACACAAAATAAACAACTAATACGATTCTGATTCTGATATGTGTTAGGTGACCTTGTTTGTTGGATATTTTGTGGAAGACTGGTCAGCCAAATCTACCCTTTTATAAAAAAGGGTGGTACTGGGGTAGGTTGGGGCCGGACAGAAACTTGCGGGATCGTGCGGGAGCCTCTAGCTGTTGGCACAGGAGAGTGAGTATCGATGTTAGTGAAAGAAACAGTCAATAGATTTAGGAGACTAGAGCTCAGAGCAGAAAACAGGGCATTTATCCAATACATTTGACATTCTGCACAATAAGAATTAACCTCCAGGGGTTATGCACAGTGCTGCAAAAGCTGCAAAATCATTACAAATTATTAAGAAGTTCTACGGGCAGGGTGAGACAGTTTGTTGGTTTGTATTTAAAAATAAAAGTGCCAAATCTCAAAGCAGTACCTTAGAAGAAACACTTGTAGTTCCTTAAAGCCTTTTTTTGGAAGCAAGATGTATGATAATAGTTTCAAGAATCAGCGTAAACTATAATATGGTTCCACATCTACAAAATGTTTTTATTATTTCAAACACAGTGTCTAAGTGAAGAACCATTTAGGGAACTTAATTTTAAAATTGTACAGTAAAACTACAACTGAGTTCAGATTTTTGTCAGACTGTCAGGCTCAAATGAGTTTCAACCAAAGTACTTCACCCTCAGAGGTGACTGGGAATATGCTCGTCCATATATATGTACCGGTTTTGTCTCATGGATTTTACAAACACTCTCTGTAAATATTCAAGTAAGGACGCATAATCTTAGCATGTAGTTAGCACATATTACTTTGTTTCCAATTGGTTTGATTTTATGTTAGACTTGTTTTGAATATAGGCTGCTCTACCCATCAATGAGCCGTGTTTTGTTATTCTGCCAGTCAGTCACATGTCTCAGAAGTCTGGCATATAAGGCTGAGCTCAGGCAGAATTTTGCCAGACAACAATATTGATTTGACATTAATTTTTGGCTAAAATGGGCTGGAGTCAAGTTCAGAAAATGTTCTTGGGCTACAGACAGATTCAGACTAGAGTTCGGTTCAGACAATTCCGGTGGGCTACATTTAGGTTCGCAAAGAAATGTTCTCAACCATAAGTCAGGTTTGGAGTGTTGTCAGGCTGGAGTCAAGCTCAGAAAGACGTTTGGTGGGCTGCTGAACAGTTTGGGTAGAGTATTGCCAGGCTAAAGTCAGAATTTTATATATTTCCAAAATACTGCTACAGAGTGGCTGAGTTTGATAAAAGGCTGGACTGAGGTATCTACCATCATGGGACTGGAGTCTGTGCAGCATGGATGATTCATTCTGCAAAACTAAATGGAGCAAAAAGTTTTTTTTTCTTGGCCAGGCCTGGCATGTCTGCACTCAACATTTATCCCAGCAGACCAAATTCTTTTTAAGGCTGCTTCACCTTGGAGAGTTTGTATCTCTAGAAGTTTTGGGAATTCATGAACCAATATGATTAAACCTAGTTGTCTAGAGTTTTCTAGAGAATTCAGATAATAATGCTTCATCACATTCAAATCATAAAACTACAACCATCATTCAAACAGATATTACTAAAATATCAAAATATCTTGTTCTTCTGAACAAATGTGGCATGAGTTAAAAGCCAGACTGTCAACAGACTTCATGCACATGATTCAAAACCACTAATTCACTGTAGTTTACAATTAATAAAAAATTACACAATAATTTGTTATCACTGGTGATAACAGCGACTGCCAGGGGACATAATTAGCCACATCAGATGGATCCTATTACTAATGGACCAGGGAGTGTTCTTTTACTTATGCCAGCAGTCTCTTGTTACTGACTAGATCAATTACAAAGTATTTCTTTCAAACTGACGTTCATGCCTTCATTGGATGATTTCAGTGTAAAGGTGATTGTGATCAGCCAGTGTATGTGTTTCCCTGTTCAAAGACACATTGCTGAAGTGGACCTCCAGTGGTACACGGAACACCAGGGAGTCTTCTGTGTGGAAAATAAATCAGTTTCAGTAGCAATAATGGCTGCTGTCAGTGACATAACTGCATGGATTATCATTGTTGCCGTTAATCTTCGAGGGGGGCAATGAATAAGGATCTGACTATAAATATAATCTCAAAAGCTCTTGTGCAAGCAGAGAACTGATTCTATGAGAAGAGTGCGTTGGTCCAGCAGCAGAGACAAAATAAGAATTTTCTGCTGTTAATGATTCCTTTATCATTGCAGTCGGACCAGGCTAAATATAAAATTCAGCTGATGGTGTGCTTCGGGTGTGTTTAAGCGTTTCGGAATTTGTGCCTGGGATGTGTTAGGGGGGCTTTTCTGTAACTGCACTGAAATCTAAATTCCATTGTGTGGTTGTGTGTGTGTGTGTGTGTGTAGCAGGAGGATTTGTCGACACGCAGACTACACTCTTAAAATAAGGCTGCCAAAATGGGTTCTTCGCATGAGAACATAGAAAAAAAAACTTTTTTGGATGGATGATTCTTTAGAGAACCGTTTTTACAATTGAGATATGTTACTGTGAAGAATACTATGGAGGTTCCAGGAAAAGCCCCTAATATGGTCTTACTTCTTTAAGGAACTGAAAGCAGTTCTTCAATGGCATTGCGGAAAGAAATCACATCTACACAACACCAAATAAACCCGTTGGCAGTAAACCTCAGAACAGTGACTGTCTCTTGTCTTCTATTCTCCAGTTCAGCTCTTCACTGTTCAGATTCCTCTCCCAAGACGTGACTCATCAGACCAGGCGACCATTCAAATTGCTTCATGACACTGTTACGATTCTCATGTGTTGATTTCTGTCAGAAGTGTGTATGGGTGCTCTGACTGGTCTGTAGCTGTGCATCCCAGGACTGCTAGGGGTACCACTGAAGTACCCTTGGGCAAGAGACCATCCCTACACTCTGTTCCCCGGACACTGTGCTCCTGGCAGCCCCCTGCTTCACGTGGTGAATGGATTAAATGCAGAGAAGAATTTCACACTGTTCACACTGTGTGCTGTGCTGTGGTGTGTTTACAAGTGGTGGCCACTCTAGTTTAGCCAGCATAAACATTTTCAGCGAAATGTGCTACAGTAGCTCTTCTTCCAAACCCGTTGTTGAGCTAAGAATTTAAAAGGATTTGCCTCGCAAATGTGTCTCGTTAGGGAAGGAGTCACACCATTTTCGGTCCCACTAAATTTTTGGACTGTAAAAATTTAGAATGACAATTATAAATGTTTGTTTTGTAATAATCAAGCAACTGTAAATTACAGAAATATGGCCGAGTATTCTTGTAAATCTTTCATATCACCAAATTTTTTCTAATAATGACTAATGAAAAACGAAATTAATACTCATTGATGTTTAGCTGCAACTTATTGTTTTATAAAAAATGACAAAAATGGTTTGCATAAGTGATTCAAATGGTTTGAACAGTTGTTTTGTTTATGTGTGTGTTTGTATTTGTTGTGGATACCCACTCGAGGTCAGACAAGAGGGTCAGTAAGTGACGGGATGCTGGAGGTGCTGTCACCGTGATAACTTTATGACATGAACTCCTAGCTGGAGGAACAGACCTTCGACAAGTCAATGTCAGAGGGAAAGAGAGTGAGAGGGGGGGGAGAGAGAGAGAGAGAGAGAAAGAGAAAGAGATGAGATCAGTTGTAAAATGTTCAAGGTTTGTTGGATTCTGCTTGTACCGTGTTGGTATGATTATATTGCAGGCCTAGAATACATGCATAGAAAAAAGGTTTTTCCCTAAATTTCTCAATTTCTCATGGAGACCTACTCAAAGTCACAATGGTTAGATGTAAAAAGCTAACTCAGGTTTTATTTACCAAAGTGTTTGCTGGAACTGGGTGTTACAAAATTAACAGTGCTTTTATACAGGGATTTTAGTTACTATCAAAAATAAACCCAAATGTGTCTTCAAATGACTTGGTCCTTTATGCTATATAGGTTGGCCTGAAACCACAGCAGGATTTATGTAATGTTTTAGGGGCATTTCTGACATCTGGTTTTCTTTCACCTTCGCTGTGAACATTTTTTGTCTTAGTAAAGTTGGTCTAGAACTGACTATGAATAGGATTTTAGTGCGTTTTTACCTTTCCGTTTCACAGATAATTTGACAAATATGGATATTTCCTCAAATATTTTTTCATAAGATGCAGTAATGAACAGTGAGCACAATGGCTGATTGTTCTACAGTAACTGCTAAATATAAAGTATAAAAGTATCACTTAACTAAAATTGACTATACATCAATCAGTGTATTTTTAGCTTTTGAAGTCGTGTTGTTTCCAAAATTAAATCCTGTAAGTTGCATGGATAAGACTAGTTTGCCCAGGATATCCCACTTATGTTTAACCTGGTTCCATCTCTTCCCCAGATAAGTCAAGCACATGCACCTGTCCAACTAATTAACATAAAGCAAATGCGATTAATTAGACCAGGACTGCTTCCTCTATTGCTCTGTGAAACATATCTTATGCTCATGTGCCTATTATAGACACTTTTGAGGTCAGTAGGGGTGCTCTGACCAGTCTATGGCTATGGAGCTCCATATGCAGCAAGCTCTGATATACTGTGTGTGCTGACACCTTTCTGTCTTAGCCAGCATGATCTTTTTCAGCAATTTGTGCAACAGTTGCTCTTTTCTATTTGTGCAACAGTAGCTCTTATCTGGGATCAAACCAGACGGGCTAGCCTTTGCTCCCCACTCACATCTGTGAGCCTTTGAGCTTCCATGATACTGTTTTCCTTCTTTGGATCACTTACGGAAGATACTGACCATTGCATACTGGGAACATCCCGAAATGACGTTTTGGGGTTGCTCTTAACATCACAATTTGGCTCTTGTCCAAACTCGCACAGATCTGTCGGATTTTTCCTGCTTCAAAAGCTACTGCTACTCACTGACTTCCTCATACATCCCACCCTACATGTGCCACCATATACAGAAATCAGTGTGGTGGGTTTAATGTTGTGGCTGATGGGTGTATCACAATATCATATTACCTTTGTGAGTATACTGTCCTACTGTTGACCACGTGGTTAAAAAGGAGAGTTCTATAGTACGCCCCCTGCGTCACTCCTGACCGCCAGTGATAAGGAGGTAAGCATTTGGTTCCAGGCTCTTCAGAACTGTCTCTGTCTGTTCGAGAGCTTAGCGGTTCCGCCGAGTTAGCATGGCTCTGATTATAGAGATCAAAGCTATGATTGTTATGAAGCGTATTTCTAATCCCACAGTTACTGTTTCCTCTCCACATACTCTCCCAGGCTTGGAATTAAACACACACACATGAATTTACAGGCCACTTTACTAGAAATACAACATCTTCTGTGTAAATGTAAGACATCTATTGACACACAATTGGTCTCCTAGCCCTTCATCAGTTTAATATTAAAATATTAAGTAATCTAATCAAGACTGCAGTCATTACTAACCAACAAGGAGAGGGGTAATTCGTTGGTCATTTATATAGTGCACCTAAATGTACACCTAAATAGTGGATCTGTTAAATTAAACGAATGGCCAGTGGAAGGGTTTCTAATAATGAGTACCACTAGCATATAGTCAAGCTCATTCTTCTGGGGAAACGAGCTGATGTCGGGATTGCTGAGTGTTTGGAGGAGTTGTTACACACCTCAGTGATTCAGAAACTGTATCGTGTCTGCGAAAACAAACAAGCAAATAGCACTAGTGTTTGTGACTCATTGTGAATGAGCAGTCAAGTCACTCTAATGAGTTCAAGCAATCATCCTCCGCACTTGCTTCAGTTCAGCAAGGGCCCTTTTCCCACGCATCTTTTCATTTACGTTCATTCTCGTAAAAGTAGCAGACACTCCTCTTCGTCTAGACTGCAGACGGGGCTGCTTTAGCAGTGTATATTTATGTTTATTAATATATTCCATATTAATTGTGAGCAAAATGCTAATTAATTCACTTGAATGTGCCAGTGTTAGCCAACTGGCTGGTTTTCAACTTTAGTATGATGCTAGACAAAAAATATTCAAATGAACAAAATATTAGACACCAAAAAAAAAAAAAAAACAAGCAGTAATTTGCATGCATCCAAGAAAGCAAAGTGATTCGTGCTCACATTCCTGACTGGCAACTGGCCACTGCTTTAAATTATGTTTAAATATGCAGCAAGTCCTACTGTTGAGTGTGTGGATCGGCTGTGTTCCAAAAAGGTGCTGCATACATTGAGAAATTGGGCTAGCCAAATAGTAATAGTGGTGGAGCTTTTTCTAAGTGGAATTACACAACCGTTCTAGTATCCTATTAGAATTATGTACATAAGGTTAACTTGACTTGTATTTTCAAATAACTGAAAGGCCCTATTTAATATAATGTACAATGTATAATGTATCTTTTACAAGCTCAAATTTACTGCAAACACAAACCTGCATATGTTTTATTTTAAAAGGGCAGAACAGTCAGAATCAGAATCCAAGGCTGAAAACTTTATGAAGATTCATAGACATAGACTGTAATTAGGAGCTGGTCCTGGTTTTGCAGCTATAAGCTGCATTCCACAAGATTTTGAGTTTCTGTTGGAATTTGTGCCCATTCATTCTGCAGACCATTGATTCCCCCAAACTCTGTCCACAAAGTTGGAAGCATGGTGTTGTCCAAAATGTCTTGGTATGCGGATGCATTAAGATTGATTAGCCCAAACTTTGAAAAACAGGTCATCATTTTGTACATAGAGTGTATATCCACAGCTTAGCTAATGTTTCCACCTCCAGGGCTGGACAATATTCAGGAATCGGTATATCTGAAATGGGAAAATCTATATATTTTTTGGCCTTTTTTCATAAAAAAAATATCCATGCATTATCTGAACAACTTAACCAAGGTCATTAAGAGCCTATCTGCAATGAGCAAAAGATGGAGAAAGACCCTGGAATGTCTTGGTATGCTGAAGCGTTAAGATTAGCCTTCGCTGGAAGTAAGGGGCCACCTGAATTCAATAATTAAGAGGTGTGTCCCAATATTTTGTCCATTTACTTCTTACAGATAACAGGTAACTAAAATGATACAGTAGGACTGTAGAAATGTTTCTGTGGCTGTTTGCGGTGGAACTTTCATTGCAACCTGTTGTGGAGACACATCCTCCATCAGGAAGCTGCTGTCAGCTGACAAAGCATATCTTTATAAATGGGGGGGGACAGCTGTGGGCAGTATCACTGAACATTAAAATGAATTTTCTTTGGAGTTTTTAACAAACTAAATCAATTCAAATGCATGAGAACTCAACTGGCTGGTAGGCAAAAAAAATCCTTGCCTTTGAGATTTGGAATGAGCTCTTTAAAGGTCAAAATGAAAATGTAATACTTTTTTCCCTTTATAGTGTAATTAATTTAACATTTTAAATTGCACAGATGTACAATACAGTAAGAAAGAACAATTTCTCCATTGTACTCCCCCCTATGCATATGTATGGGAAGCTGTTTAGGGAGCTCCTGTTGAAATCAAAAGCAGCCCTTCTGCATTGTTTATTAATGGCCCACTAGCTAGCAGGCACCCTCTTGTACATTAGGTAGCTGTGTTACACTATATGGACAAAATATCAGAACAACTGACCATTACACTAACAAGGACTTTAAGTACATAAACTTTAATATGGAGTCAGTCCACTCTCCTTGGAAGGCTTTCTACAAGATCTTGGAGTGTTTCAGACTTATTGATCCCAGAGGAAATTGCTTCTGTTGGAATCTGTGTCCATTCATTCTGTAGATCATTTATAAGATCAGGCACTGATGTTGGATTCGCAATCTCCATTCCAGTTCATCCCAAAGGTTTTTGATGGGGTTAGGTCAGGGCTTAGGTCAGGGCTCTGTATGTTGTCCAAAAAGTGCCTGTGTGTGTAAATTAGTCCCAGTACACCTAGCTGTGGGCAAGTTGGTACAGATTTCAGATCCACTTCTGGCTGCTGAACTCAGACATTTAGAGATTGTAGCCCAAATGTTTGCTTTTTCGTTTGGCATCCTCTCATGTATCAATGGCCAGTTTAGGACCACAGATCCTTTTGGCTGGGTATTCATATGTGATGGATTACTCTCAACCTGGCATTCACACAGATGTGTGTAGAAACCCCAGATGTACCTAATAACACCTGCCTATCCACTCATAATAGCACAATACCAGGCATTTACCCTGTCAGAGTTCACTTTGACCAATATGTGGTCAGAAGCTGTCCTGTGGTCAACTGACCAAGGATGAATGAATCAGAGAGCAGCTGACAAACTGCACATCAACAGGTCTACAGACTGTAAATACACCTGTGTACAGCGGACCTGTAATATGTGTTTGTAGTAAAGTGGATGGTTGGCTAGACTGCAGTTAAATCTCTACACTAAGTGTAGACAAACATCCTGCTTGTTGATGGCCAGCTGCCCGCTGCTGATTTCAGTTGTGGAACTGACCATGCGTCGAGCTGCCCAAAGCCCCGGCCACATACTTTTTTATCGACGCCTTTCTGAAGGCTGTTAAGCATAACTCTCCACAGAATAAAGCAGAAGAGCGAGAGAGCTTTCAGCGAACGGCCCAGCGCAGCTCCGTGTTCTTTCACAGCCACAATCTCCAAATACTCCATTGACAACGGAACTTAATTTCACGCTCCATTAGGTTTCTGTGCGCTGAAAATGAAAGGGACGTATTGATGATGGTTGGGAACATTACCTAAGGTGCCCCATGAAACTGGATCTCAGTTCCAGATTCATTCCCCGCCAGGCAAAAACTGACCAGCAAGTGAGAAAAACCCACTTTTCCTCTTTGCTTTCCCATCATGCAAACATCATTTTACCTTCTAACACTGCATGCCTATTCCCAGAAACCTTAGATATGTCCTTTGGTTCTGTAGCTTCAGATTTACAAAACTTTGTACAGGTTTGCTGAAACATCTTGTTATGATTTCTTCAACTTTTAAAAGAGATATTTTTCATCATTCCTGAATTTCTGCATCATTAAATGGCTAAAACGTAAAATAATTCAGAGTGATTTGATGTGGAATGCTCAGTTCTGGAAAAATCTGTCTGCAATCATGACTGTTCACAGTGGTGTTGATAGGAACCAACCACACTGCCTGAGACAAACTCTATATGTATGTTTTGGCATGAAGTATACATTTTTAAATATTATTGCAGATTCTTGTAGGTACATGTAGGGTGCTGTAAGCCAAAGAAAACATTTATATCCCACTGTATTACTAATATCAATATACAATGACTGTAAATAAAATTGCTTTATATATTTGTACTTATAGTTACTAGAGAAGCATCTACAGAGCTGCACATCTTATTTCATAGCACTGTACATTCCTGTGTATTGCAATGACAATAACGGTATTTTATTCTATTCAAATCTGTAATTAGGTGGTAGACATGGTGATTTCTGGTTATATCACTACAACTGTAAATAATAATTGGTTTGTTGGTGAGTTTACTAGTACTACTATTACTTCTACTACTACTTAATAATAATAATAATCATCATCATCATCATCATATCATCATCATCATCAATAATTAAAAATAATAATATAGTATAGCACTACACATGCATATTGCATGGTGTGGCCGAACACTAACTCACTCTTCAGTTACAGTGTAGTGTGGCAATAATATGCATTATGCTACAATACGTTAAATGTTTTAAAGAAAAGTGTGTTTGTCTATGGATATAAACATTTATATATGAAATATAAATGTATATTTACTTTACTTTTTCTCAATTATCAATTGGCCTGTGGTTTTTTGGTACCAAAGGAAAATGCTGGCTCTTTAATGATTTCAAATTCAAAGCTCGCTTGGGATAAGAGGAGATCGTTTTTTGTGAGTTGAATATGATAAGAGATTATTAAATCCTCTACTGTCTTGCTTTGCTCTAAGAAAAGCTTGACATCATCATAAACTTATAGCAAGATCACAGTAATGACATCTATAATTGAACAGAAAAAGCCAGTGAGGAAATATGTTTTTTGCATGCTCTGTTGGAACAGATTGGATGGGTTTAGAGAGAGAGAAGCAAATGCTGGGCCAGACATTACATCATCATCATCATCTTCATCATCATCGCTGTCCACACCTAATCAATACTGCCAGACTACTTCTCTAATGTCTCTCCTTGGACTTCAACAGCCAAAATGCACAGACAAGGCTGCCTGGGGTGGGGGGGGTCAGGCCAGGGAGGGGCAGGATGTTCCCAGGATCACAGAGAGAAAAAGGTGTCATGGCTAAATTCGCCGATTTTTGTATTTCATGAGCACCAGCTGCTCTTTACAGCGCGTGAGCAATATGCACAGTATGTCCCAAAGAATCCAGACAGCCCCTCTAATGAATGAATTCAGCTGCTTTAAAGAGAGATTAAGACACTCTGGAGCAGTTGCAGAAAATCCTAATGTAATGTATGGGCTGTGGAGTGTTCTCTCCATACACTACATTCAGGATAAGCTGGGGTCGTTTTTTGGTCTAAAACTGATCAGCCAATATCAGTCCCTGGCTTCATCAATTCTTTTGTAGCTGCAATCAAACTCCCACAGCAATGTTCTAACATCTGCTGTAAAGAATCTCAGTATAGCAGCGGTTGTTACAGCAACAAAGGGGGCACAATGCCTCTATTAATACCCCGGTTTACAGAAGAAATTGTTTCTTAACATTAAGATATACAGGTATTTTATTCATGTGAGAATGATGAACATTTAAGTGACAAATGCGTTACAAAGTCCATTTCCATTTGTTTCACTGTCTGTAACCAGAAATTGTGTTGAGTTTCTTTTTGGCAAAATGAGACGGTACACACACCTGTAACATTTGATCACATTGCTTTCATCCGTTTCTTTTAAAAACACACGGCCCCTTCCACACAATTTCTCCACTTTCAGTTAGCTCAGAGCCAGGGAATATTTAACATGATATTACGCATGCTTTTACATGCCTTAGTTATGGCCAACTATAAAAGCAACATCTAAGGGTTAAAGAATGTCATTGATCGTTAAAACTGTACTGGTACTAAGTGCACTGTGGCTGGCGAAAGCTGCTCGTAAAGTTTCGACAGGGCTATAAAACACCAGAACAGCTGCAGCCTCGCTTTATACCGAGACAGCTCCTTTCAAGAAGAATTATATTTCACCGGGGTACAGTACAGCAAAGACTATCATACTTTTAAGCCCCTTTACAAGTTGTTTTGCTGTGCCCAAGCCTCCGAGCTTCACCATCATCTGAGTGGGAATGGTAAATCCTTTGGACAGTCAGGGCTTTCAGTGTACACCTTTCAACATAAAGTTTGAAGCTCGGCTCTTTTAACTTTTCAAAGTAGTGAACGCCTTAAAAAGTAAATGTGCCTTGGTCACTATAGTGTGACTCCGGCGCAATGTAAGATTGATCTCCAGGGCTTATTAAAACAGGCCTGCTTCGTTGTTACTGGAGTTATTAATAACTGGACAAAAGTCGACATCATTTCACCCTTCAATAATTGTGATCGATTCTAGTAAGCAAAAAGAAGCTGGGCCTTGCTGATCACGGAGTATAAGAGGCCATTTTTGTAAACCGAGATTAAATGTAATTTTAAACCAGAGATCAATGCGAATCAAAAGTTTTCATGAAGGGACAATTTTCAGGACTAAATTGTGCTTTCTGTGAAAATCACTTCTGAATTTTTCACAAGTGGCCCCATATGCTGGATACTTAAATGGCCACACAGTAGCCAAACGAAGGTTACATTCAAATATTATGGCCCAATCTAAATGTTTTGGCCTGATTGGATCCTCCTGTCTTCAAGATATTGAGTGTGTAAGCCATTCATATCTGTTTTTACTTTAGTTTAGTTTAGGGTGCCCTGAAATGACCCACAATGCATCACGAACAGCAATGAACTAGTAGTTTATATCTTTATAGCAGATATCATCTCTGATCAGCTCTCAGCTGTTCATGATCATGGGAGGACAGGAAAAAGGTACAGAATCTTGTGTGCTTCTGAAGTGTTTACTAGCAGAAAATGTAGCAACTGCTGCTACGTTGTGAACACGTTCATAAAGCAGATAGAAGGCTATTGTTATTTTTGCTTTGGTTCATTCCTTGCTGCAACACTTCAGGAGTGTTCTTTGGGTTATTTTTCTTACCCAGGAGCCTGTCCACTATGCTGATGCATCACATTGTTTTATCAGTCTACTCAGACTTGAGCAGGAAATCCCATGCTTGAAAAGAAGATCACCTTAGAGTTAATCTTGTGACTATGTCATATGATGTGTGCTGATTATTAGACAGATAATAAAGAAACATGGATGGTGTTCTTTTAGAGATTGCACAACATTACTCTGTACATAGCTGTGATTTTTAACTGTCACGGTGTAAGCCGCAGGGGTAAGGAGAAGATGAAAGGAGAACGCTTTCAGCTCTTAGATACTTCTTTATTTTGGATTTCATT
>JBBMFX010584474.1:0-13818 GCA_037832545.1 Rhabdalestes septentrionalis | reverse complement strand
TTTAAAAAGTTCTTACTTGACTGAACCTGTAGCTTTTAACCTTTTCCAAGTATTAGTTTGTTTCCATAGCTGTCAGACACACACTTCATAACATTTACATTGCAGTGTATTGATATTTTATAACATGATGTTGACTTTACACTGAACTATACAGCTAAAACCCATTCGAATGCTAATGTGTATCAAGAATAAAAACACTTGCCTGATTCTACATTGAGTCGTATTCCTGCACCAAAGAGAAGTCTGTTCGTTCCAGTATTCACACACACTTACGCTCAGTTACAAATACTACATGTATTCCAAATGCATGTTGTAATATTATCTAGCATTCTGCAGCTATACAGGCTCTAATTACATTGGATTTTTTTAAATCATTCTGAAGCAGATCAGTTTTCAAAGATCAAAGTTAGGTTTTAATACATATTCCTAGAATTTTGTAAATGTCCATAAATTCATATCACACGAGAAAGCACTGTAGAAATGCTAAGCAAAATATTATGTAGTGAATTGAGAAATATGAGATAAATGTTTTAAGTGCAGTTTAACACCATGATGATCGACAAAATATGCCTAAATTGACCAAAATGGCCAGAAACAACACTGCTCGACTAACAACATTTACATATGTTAATTAACAAATCATAATATTACTTTACTTACTTGCTGTTATTGTAAGTAGGTTATGTACTTTAGGGTTTCTAGATATTAGTCTTCAAATACACACATTCATGAAAAAAGATCATCTACCTAGCAGTTTCTTCTGACTTATTTTGACAGTTGTTGTTTAGTTGAAATAACCTGTTTGAACAGTAGATGTCAATTTAATTTTATCTTACAGGTATAAGGAACAGATGTGGACTTGAGCTCTGATGTATGTGCCTCTGGGTAATAGTGTCCACTAAATGCTGTAAATGTAAATGATTCTGTATTCATGGACTTTTAAAAACAAAATCATGCAACTTTTCACTTTTTTCATTTTTTCACAAAGAATGATATATTTTGCAATTCTGTTATAATGTCTAATCTTGCACTTTGTTTTTTTGTATATGTTAGGTTAGACTGGTAGACTAAGTGCAGAAACACTTGTGGAATAGCTGAAGATCTAAAAGATTACATTAGTAAACGTATATACAATTCAGAAATGACCACAACCTTAAACAAGTCATTAAACACAATATCTGTAAAGTCTACAAAGTCATTTTAAAGCAATAAAAATTTTACAATTGAATTTTGTATAAATTTCATAAACATAATCACTTACTTGAATTTATGGTAAGTTTAGTTCCTTGAGCAAAGATCAGTTTATATCCAGAACCAGTATTCACACTGTGAAGTGTGTCAGTTCAATAATTTCTCAAATGACTGAGTACACCCTACATTACTTTAGAATGTCAATATGTATCTTAATATCCTACAAAAATCACATTATGTTATAATTGGATCCTAAACACATAAAATATCACCATAGCATAGTGTACAGAACTCCAAACCTAAATAAGGAATGTCATTAAGAGTATTCCAGCCGCCCATATTAAAAATATCGTAAGTGCAAAAGGTTAATACGAGTAAGTGCAAAAGGTTAATTGACTGAATTTTTTTAAATCCACACTTTTAACAGAATAAGACACAACGTCAAATTACTGTTTTTGTTCTTGCCAGCGATGCCCACAACTTCTAAAATTCTATGTAAATGTAAATTCAAAATCTAGTATTAAAATTGATTTAAGCACTTTTGCATTTAACCGTTCTAAATGGTCAATAATAATTACGGAATCTTTCATTTTAATCTATGACAACTGTACTATTCTTACAGTAATGCTTTGAAATCCAACACTCAAAGTAAAATCACACACAAGTTTTATACTCACTGGAATTAACTGTTAATTTTGTGCCAGATCCAAAGATCAACTTTCCATATCCAGCCCCACCAGACACACACTGAGAAACCACAAAACAGAAACTCTACCCTGACAACCACCAGGAGAATACAGAGATACAGAGTGTTTTGTAACAAATTTCACTGTATCACCATTCACAATTAACTGTAGCCCTCCATCAAGTAAAAATTTTACTCACTAATATAACTAATATAATGTCCAAATTATGAAAAAGTTATTAATTTCCTACCTTTTCTACCTACCTTTAGTTTACAACCCTTATTTGTAATTATAGATATATATGAAATCAAATGTAGTATTTGTTCAGTAATATGAATGAGAATCAGTAAAATTACATCAATTTCACCTATACAGGCTTAATATGTATATGGGTAAAAATACATTTAGGTATAATAAAAATTAAAGACAAATTTAAATGCAGTTTTACCATCTACCTTGACAAGCATTTTAAAGACAGTAAGGGTCGAATTATTCATAGTAACACATCTGTCCTTCACTGAAAACCATATTATTTGAACAATGAGATTTTTGTCCCTATATAAAAACTATGAGCCAAAGAATGAACCCAGAAAAAAATATTGTGAAGAACAATAAATATTGTGAAAAACAATCAATTATACTCACTGGAGTTAACATGTAACTTTGTGCCTGATCCAAAGATCAACTTCCCAAATGAAACCCCTTCATTCACACACTGCAGAACTGTATAACACTAACCATGCCTTATTATCACTGCTGGGACAAAACCTCATACCTTCAAAATGGTCAATTTTCAGGAGGAGAAAAAGGTGGAAATTTGTAATAGAAGTTAATGAATGGAGTAAAATAGCTTGGGGACTCTAGTGGGCCTCTACCAAATACCGACTTGGACACCTGTTTGTTTTTAGTATTTGCTTAGAATGAAAATTTTCATGTAAATGGAATTACTGCAAGAGTAACTTAGAAATGGAACGTTCCCACTATAGACAGTAAAGGCACACACTTCCACCGCATTACATTTACACCAAAGTATTCTGTAGATAATGGACATTTCAGTTGATAGCTATTTAAAGAAAATATGTTGTAAATAAGAACTACCAAGAATCACTTAGCAATTTACAGACTCGAGATTTGGACTCTTACCTGTGTTAATAACATAAAATCAGGCTTCTGCTTTATTACGCAAGCAGTAACTGAATCAAACAGGTCAAAGGTTAGAGTCTGATAAATAATGAAATAGAAACACTTGCCTATTTGCACTGTAAGTTTTATTCCAGTGCCAAAGATGAGTCTTCCTCCTCCAGTATTCACACACACTTAGAGTCTATATTAAAAACTCAAAGCATTTTATGCTCATCTATTTAGCTAGCATCCAAAATCCATAACTTTTTACAGAATATTCGGAAACTGCATCTGCTTTGTAAACAAACATGTTTTAACAAGAATGAGATCTCAATGGTGAATGTGAATCACATGGTGTCTTCTTATGTATGTGAAATAATGACTTGTAAGTCCGAAAAAGATTACGATTGCAATACAATCAAATATTTTTACCATTTTTGTCCCTGTCTTTAGAACACCTGTATGTTTTAAAGTATCAGGATTTGATTTTATATTACAAGTTCACTAAGAAATTCTTCTGAATGGACATATTCTGCAGACTTCTTTTTACAGTTACATTCATGGCATTTAGCAGATACTCTTATCCAGAATATCTTCAATACTATGTTTGCATTATTAGGCAGGATTTGAATTTCACAAAAAGTTAATGTTGCACAGACTTTTGGGGAAAGAAAATATTTCCTTTCATCTTGTTTTGCTTAAAGAAAACAAAATACTGAAATGTTTTCTGTTTTCATCTGAAGCCCTTGGAATCAATGTTACAGAGATAATCAGAAGAGCCGCCTTTAAATTGTCACCCATTTAACCGTGTAACTAGAATATTACATTAAATAATATTATTAAAACCTTTATGTCACTTACTTGAAGTAACAGTGAGCTCCATTCCATGAGCAAAGATCAGTTTGTTCCCAGCATTCACACAGTGTTACATGTCATTACATTAACTTTCCTTTGATTAAGTTTTCTAAGTTTTCAAATCCTAAGAATTATTTTAGACTGAGAAAGGGCTTTTAAGTTTTGCAAGAAGCTTATTCCATATATTTGTTTATCATAAAAGTTTTCTAGTTCTCGGTAAGAAAAATGATCCTACCTGAATGTACTATGAGTTTCATGCCCTGTCCTAATATTAGTTTATTTCCTCCAGCACTCCCAGTCACACAGCGGTATACAGTTTGACAAAAATGAGCTGGTTGTCTACTCTACACTCAGGATTTTTCTACATTTACCATTTTAGTTATAAGCCTTTACATTGTTTCACATACTTTAAGCTGACATTTACTTTGGGTCAAAATTTTATTCTAAGTAGATTAAGACGAACAGCCAATCTTTCTACATTTGAATTTACATTGTAATTAAAGTTTTTCTGCAAAAAGTTACTTTTGGAATTTTTTCCAACAGTAATGATATACTTAAAAGTACATAATACTTGAAATAGCACAAAAAATAGCCCAAAATCGGCAAATTCAGAATAGTACACTTGACAATATACTTCACAATATAGTTCACTAATAATTTTGTGCCTGATCCAAAGAGCATTGTTCCATACCCAGCTCCAGTATTCACACTATAAAACTGCATAACACAAACTCCACCCTGAACCAGGATACTAGTCAATTAATTTGTTTTAGCTATTTTTAGGAGAATAAAATTTCTTAAGTGCAACTTTAGCATCCAACAGTGCTTTTCACTGGAAAGTTTTTTGACTGGGATAATGTTGACCTTAAATCACAGTGGTTGGATCTATGTTGTTTATTGTAATATTATTTCAGCTGTAATGAAATCACAAATTAGAACACCCCAGGTAAGTACATAAATATTTACACACACATTGCCCATTTTATTGCTCTAATTATATTACTTGCCTGATTGCACTATTAACAGTCCAGCACCAAAAATTAGCCTGAACATCCCAGTATTCACACACACTTACAGTCCATAATAAATACTCCATGTGTGATATACTAATCTAGAGTTTATAAATCTGTAAACTTCTTCAAACTGTTCAGCTCACAGTGTCATAATAACACCTGCAGCAACTTGCAGACACACACACTATAAACATGACCACAGATCCATCTATTCCCATTCAGTTCAGAAACTTACATCTGTTCCTACTGATTCAAACCGATTTCAAATTGTACAGATATTTCATGCAATCTGAATTAAAAGATTGTAAAATAAAGGGTAAAATTAAGTAGCTAAAAGTTTTTCAGAGATGTCCTATAAAGTCCTGTACCTTTGCGGGAGTTATTCTCTTGCCTCGCAGTAGGTATATAGAATTAAATAGTGTATTTTACTATTATAAAATAAATTTGAATTTTTACTTACTGGATTCAACATGAAGTCTGAAGCCTTTTCCGAAAACAATTTTGTTAACACCCTGAGTCACACAACAGCACAGAGTGCAACAAATACTAAAGTTAAGGCCAAGTCCCAAACTTCATCTTCATATTTGATCATGCAAAAAAAATGTTAAAATTCTAAACCTAATGTCACTTACACACACAAATTAATAAATGTTTACATTCACTTAGAACAATATTATCTCTCTGTGAACTGAAATCGAACTAGTTTTGGGCCGAATGACAAAAAAACTATTAAACAATTTTGACTGGAGGATTATTAGGTGCATCGCTGTTTTGTTTAGTTGAATCACAGAGTTTGTTTAGTTGAATATATAATTTTTTTTTCATTTAAATATGAATATTTGGGTAGTGTACTTCAATCAAAGATGCCTGTTTGTTAACGAATGTACTACAAGAGACAAAAGTTATAAAACGCAAACTCATATTTTACAGCAAAAAGCTTGATGCCATGAAAATCACACATCACAAACTCAAACCAGAACCATTTATCCTCACCAGTCTTTTTAACCTTGCTGAGTTTTAACCTTGCTGATTGGAAATAACTGTTAAGAAATATGAAGACATATAATACGATATTTATCATATACAACTAATATCTGTCTCATTATTCACTACGCCTCCTTTTATTATATTATATACTAATTTCAAAGATAAAACTTACTAGACTCCACTGTCAGTCTGGTCCCGTGGACAAACAGAATCTTTGTTACTCCACCAGTATTCACACTAAGATTTACTTCTCAGCAAATACTGCTCAAACAGCCATCTCCTGATTTTGGCTATATATATTATATATGATTTTATATTAAATTATATACATCTATGTGATCTAATAAATATTAATATGTGCATATATACACACACAAACATATGGTTGTGTGTGCAGGTCCATCTAATCTCTATCTAATCTCTATGTATATCTATATTTTAAATCACTGATCATTTCCTTTTATATTCTATTTATCTCTAAAATATTCCAGATGATTTAACTGGCATCAAAATAGTGAATAAAATAACATCAGATTACTTTATTTGCTAATTTGTTGTAATTAGCTTTTAGGATTATTAGTGAGCTACTGAACTCGCCTACTTGCAACATCCATATACTTTTATATTTCCACTTATCAATTCACTTCTCCAAAATGACCATGAGTCTACTATGCATTGCAACACTTTTTTGCTGGAGGCAAATAATTAGTTGGAGTAGCATGCAGATACGTTTTAGAACTATTACGTTTTTATTATACTCAGATTGAATCACACTGAATAATGTTACATTATTTGGAAGCTCATAGTTCAGCAAGATCACTCGCTGAAATTTGTTATTTTAAATTCCCAAATACGTATTAACATACATAATAAAATACACAAAATAATGTCACCTGCTTCAACAAAGAGCTGAGTTCCTTTGCCAAAGATGAGTTTGTCACCAGCAGTATTCACACATTACTTTACCCCACAGCACAAACCTGCTGTTCTGCTGAAGCTCGACATTTGTGTGATTTTTAAATCGAAGGTCAGAAAAATAGAAGTGGGAAATAAATTTAAATGTGTAATTTCATTTTAAGTTCATACCAAACCTGTCAGCCTTGCGTATGTTCAGTGTTTTTTGCTATTCATATCATTAAAAGTCACATTTGTTAAAAAAAACAAGACCCCTTACTTACAAAAGTGCCCACCTACTCTGATAATGACAATAAAACTGAAACTGCATACAGTATGTTGCAAATGTCAGTCAGGAAAAATATTTTTTTAAACAGTAAAATCACTACTTAACATCTTTAAACTGTAAAATCACTACTTAACATAGAACAAATACAAAGAAACAAATACAGATTTGAATATGTATAAATATATATATATTATCTTGGCATGCTGAATGCAGTTTGGTCTTTTCAGTGCATTTCAGCTCCTGTGTCTGTCAAATGTTCTAACAAACACCCAAGATTCCATTAAATCAAGTTTGGTTAGTTAAACTATTAATTGTTAACTGGGGCATCCACAACTATAGAAGTGATTTAGCAGCTGAAATTACATTGTATTACAAGGCTTTTCTTGCAGTAAACATACTAGGCTTCCCCAGATTACATATTTTCTCAAGTTTTGTACAGCTCTTCAAATATACAACTTTTAATATTGTCATGGAACAATTTGTGTTTAAATTTGTGAACTTTCTTTTTTTTTTTTTACTGTGTTGTCAAAACTGAACTTACGGGTCTCCACTGTCAGTTTAGTTCCGCTCCCAAATTTGATTTTATTGGCTCCACCAGTGTACACACAGAGGTTTATTCCAGTCTAAAAACCTCTCACTAGCCTGACTGTTCAGTGTGATGGTGGTATGGATTACTATCAATATTTTGTCTACAGTTTAAGCTATATTTACTTATTATTGTTTAACACTACAAATAAAATCAAAACTGTTTTGGACTGGCCTGTTGATCTGTGCTGGTTTAACACTATAAACACAGTCGCATTAAATATCAAAATTAATAGAACGCCTATGTTCTACATTATATTACACATTTTTTTGCATGGCAGTATCAGGAAACTACAATGCATTGCAACACATTTTGCTGGTAGCAAACAATTATGTGGAGTAATATGATAGATACTTTTAAGAAACGTGTAGTTTGAATTTTACACAAATTTAAATGTATTCAACCGTAAAATGCTTTTGGACATTCATGTGTGCAAGAGATTGAATCAGAGTGAATAATGTTACATTATTTGGAAGCACATAGGTCAGCAATATCACTCTCTGAAACTTGCTATTGTATATTCCCAAATATGTATTAACATAAATAATAAAATACACAAAACAATGTTACCTGCTTCAACAAAGAGCTGAGTTCCTTTGCCAAAGATAAGTTTGTCACCACCAATATTCACACATTACTTTACCCCACAGCACAAACCTGCTGTTCAGCTGAAGCTCGACATTTTTGTGTAATTTCATTGTAAGTTCATAACAAACCTGACAGCCTTGCGTATGTTCAGGGATTTTTGCTATGTATATCATTATAAGCCATATTAAAAAAACAAAAAAACAAGACCCCTTACTTACAAAAGTGACCATCTACTCTGATAATGACAATAAAATTGAAATTGTAAAACCATTACATATAGAATGTTGAAAACATCAGTCAGTACAAATATCTGTTCTATTTTAACAGTAAAATCTCTACTTAACATAGAACAAATACAAAGAAACATAAATTCAGATTTGAAAATATATTATCTTGGCTCACTGAATGCAGTTTGGTCTTTTCAGTGCACTTCAGCTTCTGTGTCGGTCATTATAACAAGCACCCAAGATTAAATGAAGCTTGATTAGTTAAAATATTTGTTGTTAACTGGGGCTTCCACAACTATAGAATTGATTTAACAGCTGAAATTACAAAGTATTACAAGTCTTTTCTTGCAGTAAACATACTAGGCTTCCTCAGATCACATAATTTCTCAAGTTTTGTACAGTTCTTCAAATATACAACTGTAATTTTTTCACAGAACCATTTGTGTTTAAATGTGTCTTACAAAAATATGTAAAATGTATTTTGTTTTTTTACTGTGCAGTCAAAATTTCAAAAAACTTACGGGTCTCCACTGTCAGTTTAGTTCCGCTCCCAAATATGATTTTATAGACTCCACCAGTGTTCACACAGAGGTTTATTCCAGTCTGAAAACCCCTCACCAGTTCAGTGTGATGGAGATTTACCATTACTATTTCGGCTACAGTTTTAGGCTAGATTTACTTATTATGGTTTAATACAAACTGCATTTGTAATAAACAGTCCAGGAACATTATACAGTGTTATATTTATTTTATGAAATATGTATAGTTGTTTTGCACTATAAAAGGTTTTTGTACAGGATTAAAACTAAAATAATTTTTCCACTAGCTGCAGTCATTCAGTTTAAAAGTATTTTTTTGTGGACATAAGTGGGGAGTAAGTGATCATTCCCAGATCTGTTAGCGTTCATGGCATATCCAATGAATTGGTACTGTACTTACGTGATTCCACAGTCAATTTAATTCCATTTCCAAAAATGATCTTGTCATTTCCTCTAGTCACACTGAGGTACAGACCATAACAAAAATCCAGTCACCATATCATCTAGCCTAAAGTCCCCCAGTAGCAGACCAGGAGCTGTGTGTGGTAATGGTAGTGCAGTAGCAGGGTTTTAGTAGAAACATGTGAAATATATTTTCATTGATATATGGCAGTTTTATATATTACATATGTCAAACGAATCTTGGAGTAATCTTCTGTTTTTATTTGATTGATTTATCAACTCGTTTTGACAATTGATTAGCTGCTTTAGCCAAGAAATGGTATTATTAACTGAAAATATTTGTAGGCCCTATGTGTGAGTGTTCATTATTAACTTACATTGATAATTATATTCAGATTAACTTATAAAACTTATTAACTCACTTTTGTCAATATGAAGCTTGATTCCAGGGGCAAAGATCAGTTTACCATAAGTGCCAGATGTCACACAACCTGACACATTAGTACATTAACTAAGAATATGTGCTTCTTCAAAAGGATCTGTTACATTATACACACATATACATACATAAATACATTTATTCAACGCCAAACATTCCAGTCAGAAAATAACTGGCTGAAACAGAACCAGACATTTTATTTACTTTTCATTTTTGTTTTTTATATGTTTTCATGCCTATATTTATATTTTTGTATTATTTGTACTATGTTCTTTTTATACAATACTGTTGTATAGCTTTTGTTGTATTGTTTCTCTCCTCTTACCTATGTTCTTTCCACTTTCGGCCATAGAACTGGAAATCCCTCTTGTGGGACTCTTAACATTAATTTTATCTTATCTTGACTGTTGGAGCCAGTGTCTCAGTGCTTTAAAGCAAGGGGGGTAACATTGAAATCATCATTTCCAATTCAAATACGTGACATTCTGTTGTAAAGAGTAAGTGTTCTTTTATTTATTTCATCGTTGGTGGTGCTAAACTGGCGTCAGTCAACAACCTAGTCAAGCTGAATCCACCTCCAATTGTTCTTCATTTAAAATGATTTCTAAATATTGTGAGAATATTCCATTGTTTCAGTCATACTTTGTTAACTATATTGTGTGTCAGACCATGAACAGAGTCGAGTGTATCCTTACACCCCTACTAAAATCCATATTTTGATCAAAAGTAATTTAAATCACCCCCATACTTGAATAAAAAAAGAATGAAATCTACTCACGAGACTGAACCACCAGCTTTGTTCCTGTTCCGAAAATCACCTTGTAGTTGGAATTAGACGACCACAGTATCAAACACCATGACAGAAACCCTCTCCAGCATCAGCCTGCATGGAGAGTCAAAACTCCCCATTTAAAAAAAGCAAAAACACTTAGATAACATTTTAACACTTGAATTTGGAATTTTGTTTTGTTGGGTTGTCTGTTTTGATCTTTTCTTTCATTCAATAAGCATTTTAAGTTTTCATTGACAGTCTCAATTTAGCATCTTTAAGGCCATAAAATGCATCACATATAATTCGATTTTTAATTACATATCCATATTATAATGCTCATATGAGCTCTCATGATTGGGTGAACAGTCCAGAAAGTTCAGGGTGTCCATAAAAAAATCAACCTGGACATTTTAAATGTTATTGAAAAATTAAATGTTTCTGAAAGTTATTCTGGCCATTATGTTAAATGCAGAACATTATCTCCAACCTTATATGTTACAAATGAATGAATTTGTGAGTATCTGTTATATGTTAGCTGGTCTTACCTAGATGGCCTGTCGGAGCTCTCCTGCATGCTCGACCTTTTGGAGAGTATTTGATCAGTAGTTAGATTCATCAATACACTCATTTTCTCCCAATTTCCCCAACAAGACTGTCTTTTAGAATTAGACTGAGTAGCAGGAACAGTCTGGGTTTGTCTAAGGTGCGATCTGAAATGAGGGTTCAGAGGAACCCCCTGTTTGATGTTGATGCTGCTGCCCCACTTTCTGCTGGCAGGTTCTACAATGTTCTCCTGCACATGAAGAAGCAGCTTTTCAAACAAAAACAAGTATTTCCTTGAGAAAGATATAAATATGAAAGTGTTTTAGCCATGTTTGGTTAATATATGCACAATATTTGTTCTGCAAGAAAATGCAATGTGAGAACACATCACAAGTTGAAACTCTGAAAACTAAACAGGGTCACCACATAAAGCCCTTATTAATTCATTCATTATATTTATTCTTTACTTTTTTGGATCTCAGTTTTGAATGTATTGCTTATTGTTATTGTTTGCTGCATTTTAGCTCTTATGCTCATTTTATCTATGTAAATGTTATATAAGAACACTAAGTCCCTTATGCAGGATAATGTGCTGTGGAAATAAACCTGCCTTGTCCCTAACAAGCCAAAAATGGGTCAACAAGAAAACAAAGAAGCATCAGATCAATTAACAAAATGAAAACATCCAGTAGGGGGAGCTCTAGGTGGGTTTTTAGCTCTAGGTGGGAGCATCTTATGATTCTGCTTCAAAGTCAAGCTTCAGAAATAGTCCACAAAGTTCCGTGTGTTTACATGAATAGAATAGCGCAGATATTTAAAGCAAGTGGAGGAGAATAGTGCAGATTTTAGCACTTTTTTAAAGTTGAGGCAAATCTGATATTGATGGGCAGTTGGTTTGACAGCAAGGTCGATAAAAAGCGTTTCACCAGGTTTAGTTTCAGATCATGTCTGAGCACTAGACACTGAATGAGTTATAATGTGCCATAGAAATAACTTGACTTAGCTTGACCCAAAATCCGTGGTCCATTGTGGTCCACATATTATTTCAACATGAACTGCATGTCCCTCAACCTAAAAGGAGGTCTCAGAATCTTTATGGCTGATCAATAAAGGATTCAGGTTTAAGCCAGATGGTTTTAATTCCATCAGCAGAGACCCCAGCAAGACATAAATGTTCAAATCATTGACTTGGGACTGAGAATACAGTTCAGAGGTTCAGAATGTTTTGGCTCTGTAAGCAACATATTAAAGTCTTGGTTTCATCAATTACACCATGGGGTCACCAGGGGGCGCTCCACAAAGCAGGATTTATCAGACAGTCTGTCCATTAGGTGGGGACATATGGGACATTCTGACCTGAACACTCCTGAGAAGTTCTGTGTATATGTGAGGACTTTAGGTCTTTGAAGAACTTTGACATGTTTCTAAAAAATATTATTTTTATTTTCCCTTAGAAATGTTCTCTCTCCTCATCAAACTAACTGCTAAGTGAAACGCTCTTAAACCTAGAGGATATTGCAATAATTTTAATATATGTTTTTCATAATAATATCACAAGTCATTCTGATCTTTATCAGCTTATGTCATTATATTATTTGTCATCAATTTACAATCATTATAAAGGGTTAATTAATGATCGTCAAATAATCAGGTTGCTAATTATGTTGTAGACGTTTAATAAATAATTAATAATTAGTGTTTGTCAAGAACTAGTGTTTTAATGGTAGTATTATGTTAATAAAGACCTGATGAAGGTCAGTTTAACATTCTGCCTGAGAAAGAGACAAGGTAAACTCCCGGAAAGATCTAAGATCTTCCAAGTACTGAGTCTGTATCAATGTATTTTTATTAGAACTTGTTTATAACTGCTTACTAATGAAATATATTGCTTTATTACTATATTATATTACTATATGTCTACTGTTATGTATACAGGGAGTTAACACCAAATCAAATTCCTTGGCCGTTAAATCTGATTCAGATTCTGCATTACCCTGGCGACGCTACATGCCCACCAAGGTGCCCAAAACCCCATAGAGAATGAATAGGGCTCAACTTTCGAGTCATCCTGCTCGGACACGTTTTGTCCAAAACCCACCAAACTTCATGTGGCGGTCCAGGGCAACTCCCCTAATACACAAACGTATTTGGTGATGACCTGCAATCGTTTGTTTCCTTGTCCTTTGCTCTTCCCTTTTCCCCCATTCCCTTCCATACATTTTTCACCCCACTGAAATGAATGCAGTTTCAGGTGAGGAGACTTACAGCCTCCATACAGTGACCGAACTTTATGAAACTTCCCATGAGACCTCAGGCCACACCCCCAATGACGCACATGTGTAAACTGAACAATTTGGACAAAAGTTTTGGGATGCAGCTTCCTTAGAAATATATTGGAAACACACACAATCTCACTAACCACTCTCAATCTTTCACTCACATAGACACACACACACAGGATTTGGCTGAACAATATGGACAAAAGTATTGGGACAACTCGCCCCATTGAAATGAATGCAGTTTCAGGTGATGAGACTTAGAAGCCACACACAGGGACCGAACCTTCTAAAAGTAATAGTATTGGGACCCAAGACTTTTGTCCATATTGTTGAGGTTGAATATGTATGTAATCCCTTTTTCCCCCCATTCACTTGCATTAATTTTTCACCCCATTGAAATGAATGC
>JBBMFX010584456.1:0-13819 GCA_037832545.1 Rhabdalestes septentrionalis | reverse complement strand
TCTCTGTCTCTCTCTGTTTCTTTCTGTCTTTCTCTCTCTCTCTCTCTCTCTCTCTCTCTCTCTCTCTCTCTCGCTCTCTCTCTCTCTCTCTCTCTCTCACTCTCTCTCTCTCTCTCTCTCTCTCTCTCTCTCTCTCTCCCCCTCTCTCCCTCCCTCCCTCCCTCCTTTCTTCCTCTCTGGATAGACCTGAGGAGGACGGGTTCCCCTTTTGAGTCTTGGTTCCTCCCGAGGTTTCTTCCTCCTTCGGTTTACTCACTAGGGGCTCAGACCTGGACTCTGTAAAGTTGCTTTGTGACAACCTGGTTGTAAAAAGTGCTATAGAAATAAAATTGAATTGAATTGAATTGAAATGCCCTCTCTTTCTCCCGACGGGCCTCTGATGTCCGTTGATCATTTTAACCAAGATGTAAAGTCAGACAATCAATCAACTGAATTTTCTTCATATCTTCTGTGTAATCAATCTCCATTAACTCAAAAATCTCCCCTATCTCGGGTTTTGTAAGCTTTGTTAACCACCCACGAGTTTTATCTTCCTCAAGAAACTCGCACGCTAAACACCATGGCTGTATGCCTGTTTTACAAACACTGTAGTAAAAAAGGGTCACGGAAAAGGACAGCGTGCTCCTGGAATATCCAGGAGCATGCCACCAGGATCACAGTATACAGGGTTCTAAATAAAAGCAATCACTTAACCACACGTCACAATTAACTGTCCTTCCACACAACGCTATGGCTACCTACACCAATGCTGCAAAATAAACTAGAGCAACAACTTGCTCACACACATGCAGCCACAACCCAAATGCCACGTTGTCTCTCCAAAACTAAAGCTACCGGTACGTCACAAATTCTGAAGATAGTTAGCAACACAAATTAGACTGGGATTACCAACCTCCACAACCCTGATATAGTTCCAAAACACACATTCCACAGCAGATAACAAAACTAGACACCATCCTGGACGAGCCCCCAACTGTTACGAACCAGCCTGAGCTAGCCCAACTTACCTGCCTTCTTGCTACGTTCCCTATGGGATCTCCTGAACCCGCTAGCTAAGACTTGGGTCATAACTTTCCCTGCGTGTCTGTATATGACAATCAGGAACCTATATCAGTGGGGTTGGTAGGGAGCTAGCTGGTCCCAAAGGACCACCACCCAAGCCCATTTCCCCAGCCAGTCCTGGCTGTGTTGTGTTGTGGAGCTGTGTTGTGTGAGTTTAGTTTTACTTGGCAGCATCTTGGACAGTGTGAGCGGTCCTTGGCCGCCGAGCACATTGGGAGAGGACACGGGGGAGAAGCACAGAGACGAAGGACTGAATGCTTGGATTTTAAACCACCTTTGACTGTTGCAGGGACACGGGACTTTTGGACTGAGAATGAGCCATGGCGCGGCAGTTGTGGCAGGTGGTGATTCACTGAGGCTGACCAGGCAGTGGAGGAAAGGGAGGACAAAGGCAGAGAGACGGAAGCGCAGCCATAGACGGAAGCCAATACTGAAGGGCCTGTAAAAAGCCAGCAAATAGGGAGGTGTTGGAGGCATTGAGAGAGTTTGGCTACAGCACGGCAAAGGCTGGGAATAGATGCGAGGGTCTGAAAAGGGTTGTTTGTGTTTGGCAGGTCTGTGGAGTGTGAGGAGGCCACCTGAAAGGAGGTGAATTGAGTGGGAAGAAGAGTGGTGGTTGGAGCTTGTCGCTGTTTGGGAGTGTGTAAAGGCAAAGAGGTATGAGCAGCGAGTGGTCCAGCCTGTTAATGGAGTACAGATGCTTCCCGAAGGGACAAACGGTTTGGGAATGTTTTTGTGTTTTGTTTTTTGTTTATTTTGGTGGAGTGGGCCTCTGGTGAGAACGACGAGGCCCAGGGACTTGGAGATTCTTTTTTTTGTATGATGGTATTGTTATCGTTTTTTCTTTTTCCCCTGACTATGAGCACATTTATTGGCCCTGGCTACATTTACAAAAACTGTATCTCTCTGACCTTTAGTTAATACCCTTAACACTAGAAGACCCAGGATTTTCTAACTTTCCTTTAGCCAAGAGGTTGCTAACAGGCTAAATTTTTTGGCTATCATTAGCATCAATTCATGTGTAAATGTGGTCATTACCTGCAGCTCAGGTAATCTGCAGGAAGGTGGGGGGTGTGAATGGAATGTGTGTGGGAGGGAGGGCTGTAAGAACCTCCTCTCCAAGGAAAGAGAATGCAGAGAAGACTCACTACTCAGCAGACCTTGGAAATTATCCTGAGTGAAGCAAACACTTGGGACCGGATTCGGACTCAGAGCTGGTTGATCAGTCTTCAGGTTAAGTTATTTCAAACAAGTAAGTGGAAAATGCCAAGAAAGCAGAGTGAGGTGACAGAAATATCTATTGCCTTTTTTATATTTTCCACTTTTTTGTTTGTGCACCTTAGTAGGCATTCACTGCCATCTGAAGTGCAAGACATTTTTCTGCTTAAGTTGTATCTTTTTATTTAGGAAGATATATCAGACATTATTTCAAAAGAGAGGAGGAGATACTGGAATTATTATTAGTATCAATGCATGAATTTGTAATATTCTTTTACTTTCCCATTGCACACAATTTGAATTTGTTCACACTGGAGATGAGGAGACTGGGGACTGACCTGACAGAGACAGCAAAAGACGGCCCAGTGTTGCGTGAAGAACAGGTGGGGATGCGTCTCCCTTTCACCCCAATATAAGCATATGCCGCAGATGGAGAGCCAACGGCTAAGTCCAGGAAAAGTATCTCAAATCGCCTTCAGAGCTTCCTGTGTTTCATTACTCTTGACATGCTTCATAGCATTCAAGAATGGACTATTCAACATGCACAGCAAACTGAGCATGTTCATTGATTAATGGCCCTCCCTGAACTAATGGCATTTATTGCAATTGTCATCTTGCGGGGGCTTACCAAGGTTCCATCATTACATGGCTGCTGGTCAGCAAACCTAGGAAACTCACAGATCATTGGAACTATGCCGCGAAACCGCTTCCAAGACATGCGACATCTACGCTTTTATGACAGGTCCACCTGCAGTGATTGAGTCAAGACTGATAAGTTTGCTGCAATTTCCAATGTGTGGGGATCATTTGTCACCAACTGCATCACGTCCTACAACCCTGGTCTACATATCCCCAGTAATGAACAGCTTTTCCCGTCAAAGACTCGCTGCTGTTTCTTGCATGATATTGCAAATAAACCTGGTAAGTTTGGGATCAAGTTTTGGGTGGCTCGCGACCAAAAATCCAAGTACATTTGCAATGTCCTCCCATATCTTGGCAAGGACCCCAGTCGTCCCAGTGGTGAGAGACTGTCCGAAAATGTAGTGATGAGGCTGATGGAACCATTCCTAGACAAGGGCAGAAATGTTATCATGGACAATTTCAAGAAAAGAACAATTGCTTTGGACACAAAGTGAGTGATTGCTGAACTTTTTATTAGTTTTTGTAAATATTTGTACAAATGGTTGGTTTGTTTTTTTGTTTTATTTTGTACTGTTTTTATCAATAAATCTCCTTGAAGTGGCTCAAGATTCAAGATTTTTATTTGTCACATGCATAGTCATACAGGTATAAAACACAGTGAAATGTGTCCTGAACCGCTCCTTTTGACTGTGGAGAATTATATTTTAAGACAATTTAAATTAAGTATAAAATCATTTATTTTAAGACACTAAAATAAACAAAAAATAAAATCTGGAATTAAGACAGTAAAATAAACAAGAAATAAGAAATAAGTACAAGGGTGTATGTGCTTAATATAAAAAATCTAAAAGTTTCTACAACACAAATGTAACATAAAATACTTAAGTCTGGATATGGATATTTATTTGAATAAGTTTAGTAATTGTATTTGAATAAGTTTAGCAATTTAGCAATTTACTGTGTGCAAATAAATGTTAAAGTGCACTGTGCAATGTTATCAAGCTAGCATGGAACAGAGAACTGAATCACTTCTGCTGTGCCACCTCAGACACTTCATACCTCCTCCACACCCCCAGTACCATTAAGGAGACTCTGACACCTTGTTTACATAACAAAAGCATCTGTTCACAGTTGATTAAGGATATTAGCTAAAAGCCTTCCAGCCCATCAGCTGTCCGGTGGGTTTTATAGGTAGAATAACCAAATGGCTGCCCTATGGGACTTCTAGTGTTGCAGTGCTCACTATCTCACTAAAGCCTAAAATTAATGTGTACTGTGTCTGCGTTTTGCTGTATGTTTTTCTGCCTTCACGAACTAAGTTTGTAGCCGGTGTTTGTATCCCCTAGTTCACATGTGTGTGGTGTGAAGGGGAAGCGTTAAGTAATAGCATTGGGAACCAGTTTTTCAAAAGGGGTTTATTTGGCAGAAAAAGAATCTCAAGTCCGCCACCTAAATAAAACGCTGTGGGGGCTAAGTGGGATGATCGAGGAAGACCGATCTGCCTCCAGTGTGGGGAAGCTGGCCACATGAGACATGAGTGCCTGAACCAGGGGGGTGTGGGAGCCAGTAGCCAAGGAGTGCGGCCCGAAGTCCGTCCTGGGTCTGAGTGGGACACACTGCAAGAGGCCCTGGTGGGGGAGAGCTCCATCTTCAAGGTGTCGGTGGTCGGGAGGGCGGCCCCTTGTATATTGGATACAGGTTCCCAAGTCACCAGCCTGTGCAACCACTGCGTAGTGAGTGCCAGGGTCAGGGGGTTTGGCTCACCTTCAAGGTGGTGAACGGGCTTGCATTCCCATACATGGGCTACGCAGTGCTGGACTTCCTGTGTTTCATTACTCTTGACATGCTTCATAGCATTCAAGAATGGACTATTCAACATGCACAGCAAACTGAGCATGTTCATTGATTAATGGCCCTCCCTGAACTAATGGCATTTATTGCAATTGTCATCTTGCGGGGGCTTACCAAGGTTCCATCATTACATGGCTGCTGGTCAGCAAACCTAGGAAACTCACAGATCATTGGAACTATGCCGCGAAACCGCTTCCAAGACATGCGACATCTACGCTTTTATGACAGGTCCACCTGCAGTGATTGAGTCAAGACTGATAAGTTTGCTGCAATTTCCAATGTGTGGGGATCATTTGTCACCAACTGCATCACGTCCTACAACCCTGGTCTACATATCCCCAGTAATGAACAGCTTTTCCCGTCAAAGACTCGCTGCTGTTTCTTGCATGATATTGCAAATAAACCTGGTAAGTTTGGGATCAAGTTTTGGGTGGCTCGCGACCAAAAATCCAAGTACATTTGCAATGTCCTCCCATATCTTGGCAAGGACCCCAGTCGTCCCAGTGGTGAGAGACTGTCCGAAAATGTAGTGATGAGGCTGATGGAACCATTCCTAGACAAGGGCAGAAATGTTATCATGGACAATTTCAAGAAAAGAACAATTGCTTTGGACACAAAGTGAGTGATTGCTGAACTTTTTATTAGTTTTTGTAAATATTTGTACAAATGGTTGGTTTGTTTTTTTGTTTTATTTTGTACTGTTTTTATCAATAAATCTCCTTGAAGTGGCTCAAGATTCAAGATTTTTATTTGTCACATGCATAGTCATACAGGTATAAAACACAGTGAAATGTGTCCTGAACCGCTCCTTTTGACTGTGGAGAATTATATTTTAAGACAATTTAAATTAAGTATAAAATCATTTATTTTAAGACACTAAAATAAACAAAAAATAAAATCTGGAATTAAGACAGTAAAATAAACAAGAAATAAGAAATAAGTACAAGGGTGTATGTGCTTAATATAAAAAATCTAAAAGTTTCTACAACACAAATGTAACATAAAATACTTAAGTCTGGATATGGATATTTATTTGAATAAGTTTAGTAATTGTATTTGAATAAGTTTAGCAATTTAGCAATTTACTGTGTGCAAATAAATGTTAAAGTGCACTGTGCAATGTTATCAAGCTAGCATGGAACAGAGAACTGAATCACTTCTGCTGTGCCACCTCAGACACTTCATACCTCCTCCACACCCCCAGTACCATTAAGGAGACTCTGACACCTTGTTTACATAACAAAAGCATCTGTTCACAGTTGATTAAGGATATTAGCTAAAAGCCTTCCAGCCCATCAGCTGTCCGGTGGGTTTTATAGGTAGAATAACCAAATGGCTGCCCTATGGGACTTCTAGTGTTGCAGTGCTCACTATCTCACTAAAGCCTAAAATTAATGTGTACTGTGTCTGCGTTTTGCTGTATGTTTTTCTGCCTTCACGAACTAAGTTTGTAGCCGGTGTTTGTATCCCCTAGTTCACATGTGTGTGGTGTGAAGGGGAAGCGTTAAGTAATAGCATTGGGAACCAGTTTTTCAAAAGGGGTTTATTTGGCAGAAAAAGAATCTCAAGTCCGCCACCTAAATAAAACGCTGTGGGGGCTAAGTGGGATGATCGAGGAAGACCGATCTGCCTCCAGTGTGGGGAAGCTGGCCACATGAGACATGAGTGCCTGAACCAGGGGGGTGTGGGAGCCAGTAGCCAAGGAGTGCGGCCCGAAGTCCGTCCTGGGTCTGAGTGGGACACACTGCAAGAGGCCCTGGTGGGGGAGAGCTCCATCTTCAAGGTGTCGGTGGTCGGGAGGGCGGCCCCTTGTATATTGGATACAGGTTCCCAAGTCACCAGCCTGTGCAACCACTGCGTAGTGAGTGCCAGGGTCAGGGGGTTTGGCTCACCTTCAAGGTGGTGAACGGGCTTGCATTCCCATACATGGGCTACGCAGTGCTGGACTTCATGGTCGCTGGGGAGGAGGTGCCCCAGTTTGGGGTGGTGATCGTGGAGGACAAGCACCTGCCGGCCCCATATGGGATTTAAGGTATGCAAGTCATTTGACATTGTTGGGATGTTCTGCGGGCCCAGGGGAATTCCCAGATGGTTCTGTTTGGCACTAGCCGCCCCAGGAGTGGCCAGTAAGCATGGGACCATGCCTTTTCAGTGTGCCGGCACCTGGAGGTGGAGGTACATTGGCCCCTAATGGAGTAGACATCTCGGCTGAAGATGGATTACCCTCAGATGATCCAGCCTGGTACTGAAGAGATCCCGTGGGCTGATGTGCCCCGAGGTGCCCTGCAGGAGGGACAGCATGTCTTGGTGGAAGATTATCAAGGTGAATAACAAGAGTAGTGTGTGGGTCGAGCAGTGGCCTGTGTTAGGGCTGGTAAGGTCTCTGCACGGGTGTGCAACCTGCATGCCCGAATGGACCCAGACAGTGTGCAAGCCCCCCAAGAGATGGTGATACGGGCCACCCAGGAGGGGGTAGTAAAAGTCGGGGTGTGGCCAGTGATTAGTGCTGGCCAGGAGCAGCTGGATGGACTGGTGGAAAAGACTGAAGGGTTGACGGGTTGCACCAGCTGCTGGAGAGGTGGCGCAGGGTGTTTGCCAGCCATGAGAAAGATCCATGGGCAGACAAGTGCTGTCTATCCCCACATCCCTATGGGGCCACCACACCGATTCAAGACAGCTATCGCCTTGTTTCCCCAGGCCTTTTCTCTGAGGTGAGAGAGGTACTGCACTCCATGTTGGAGGAGGGATTCGTGAAGGAGAGTTCCAGCCCATGGGCAGCCCTGGTGGTCCTGGTTCAGAAGAATGATGGGGCCTGGAGGTTTTGCGTGGACTATCGCAAATTGAATGCTGTAACCCACAAGGATGCTTACCCTCTTCCACACATCAAGGAGTTTCTGACGGGGCTGAGAAAGGCAGCATGGTATTCCATGTTGAACTTGGCGGTTGGCTACTGGCAGGTGGAGGTGAACACCAATGACAAAGAGAAGACCGCGTTCGCTACCCCCTTTAGACTATACCATTTTGAGCGTATGCTGTTTGGGTTGTGTAATTCCCTGACTACGTTCCAGCACTTGATGCAACAATGTCTTGGTGAGAAAGTACATGATTACTTGTTGATTTTCCTGGACGATGTAATTGTGTACTAGGGCTCACTTGAGGCATCTGGAGGACATATTCCAGTGGCTGGAGGTGCACAGACTCAAGTTGCAACCAGAAAAGTGCCTGCTGTTCCAGCGGGAGATGTGCTACTTGGGGCATGTGGTCAGTCAGAAGGGGGTGATGACCAATCCAGAGAAGGCGGAAGCAGTTCAGACCTGGCCTAGACCCACAACGGTGCAAGAGGTGAGATCATTTCTGGGGTTCATGGGCTATTACCGACGGTTTATTCCCAGGTTTGCCCAGAAGGCCCAAACCCTTCATGCTTTGCTGCGAGGCATGGGGGCAGCATCATGGCAGAAGATCCTGTGGACAGAAGAGTGTTAACAGGCGTTCGAGGCCCTGAAGCGGGCTATAGTGGAGGCCCTAGTCCTGGCATGTGCTGACTATGAGCTGCCCCTTCGCCTCTATATGGACACCAGCTTATGTAGTGGTTAAAAAGAATAAAAAGAGAGAAGGTTACAGAATCAGTTAGATTCAATGTGAATTTGAATAGAAAGAATTAAAATCTATATGATTTATAATTCAATGTGATCAGTACAGGGTATTTCCTTGAGTTGTGTGCATTAACTTGCAGGGAAATAAATGAAGTGTAATTCCAGGAGTGAAATCGCTAATTGCAGGTAGTAGCTGACACAAACCATGCTGTGCGTCACAGCCAATACAGCTCCACGCACAGAGAGCAGCACGAGTCCATGTGGTCCTTTACTTCTGTCTTAATTTCCCCTTTTTCAGGTATGAAATATATTGCAGCGTTTTTTTTGTGTATGTTAAAGGGATACTGTTTCCATGATGTCGGTTATTTCTGTAAATATATGTGAAAATATGGTCTTTAGTAGCAAAGTGCTAACTTATACTACCTATGCTAACCACGAGGGATGTGGAGCTGTGCAGTAGTGTGCAATGTGCCCCAACTCTCCACGTGCCTCTCCTTGCCACTCTTTGTGCCCAGCACTAGACCTCGTATCAGCCGCACAGACTCCAGCACTAGTTTCCTCACCGGCGGGCCAGAATCCACTGCAGACTCCGCATCAGCCCCTCCAGCGCTGGTTCCAGCACTGACTTAAGTGACCCCAGCGCAGGTTCCCGCACCGGTCTCAGCTCCTCCATGTCTGGGTTCTGCACAGGTCTCAGCTCCTCCATGTCCGGTTTCTGCACAGGCCTCAGCTCCTCCAGTGCCGGTGCTCCTTCGTGCTACAACGTGATCACAGCCAACCATCCATGACTTCTGAGCATTCATTGCATTAGTGGAATCTGCCACTCTGTATGTCTGAACAGAGTTTGGTGAGGAGCACTTACCAGTGTTTATGCTGGGCATTATCTAGTGCAGGCATCCCCAAACTAGTCACATATTAATACCTTATAATACTGTAATGAGCCCTCGAACCCCAGAAGTGGACACAGCGTTCCCCTTTTGAAACCAAGAGAAACAGACATCACCTGTGTTTGGAATTACTAAGGGCAGGGGTGTCCAACTCCGGTCCAAAAGTCGGATGATCAGCACAGTTTCATATCCCCCCTTGCTGTCTCTGGGGCAATGCACCCCCATCCGGTTCCACCTGAGCCCCCAATGAACACATTAACCCCCCAAATGCAAGCGTGGAAGCTACATGCCCTAGTAGGGAAGCTGCTGGTGAGTGTAGACCCCATGATGCTGGTAGGTGTCTTCAGGCTGCTTGGGCATGCCTTCTCACTGCTCGAGCACGGACTCACTGCGCATGCCATGTTCTGGCTCACAAGACTCTTGCGCGATGGGCAGAGCCTCTGAGTCCTAGAGTCCAAATGGAGTGAGGCTTGCTGGTCCAGCCGATTGCTCACCATGTGAGGTGAACTGGGAACAGGTGAGGGAGGCGGAGTCCCAGAAGAAGCCTTTGGCTTCAAGGGCAACTGGTGACCATGTAGCTGACGAGCGCAATGTGGAACCCCACGTCCCCCATGCTTTGCTACCCAGGATCTGCCATTTTGCGAGCAAAAGCGGAAGGACCTTTAGGTTCAAGTCGAGGAGGCGAGAATCGACAATCCGCTCAGGTGGTATAATCGGGGGCCCATTGACCCCCTCGACCCCCCAGAAGCCCCCACCAAAGGCTTTTCCTCACCCAGTTCCTCAACTGGGTCTCAATCGTCCCACTCCTTGACCACTCCATGTCAGTCCCCTGCTGCAGGGCGAAAGTTGCGGCACCAAGGATGAGTTCTTTTGGGTTCAGCTCTTCTCCTGCTGGCTTTTGGCCCTTCTTTCTGTGGTCGGTTCATCTGTTGTATCGTCCCTATATTCCCCCCTAGAATAGACAGCCATTATCTCTTTAGTTTTTCATTATTTATCTTTACCAACAAAAAACAGACTCAAGGCCCTGACGAACAGTGAACATAAAGAAAATTTTATAAAAGTTACGGTGAAATGCAACAGATCTTAATTACGAACCTTACACAAACAAACATCCAATCCCAAACAAGACCCAGTTATACCTGATCACACCTGCAGGTAATCCCAATAATCACCTGACTTAAAATCAGTGTGACCAGGAGAACAAAGCCCAACACAAAGTGAACAAAAGGTGACCTCTAGTGGCCACCCCCGTATTACCCCATCAGCCCTAACTCAGCAGCCAAGAAGTTAACTTGTGAACAGCATGAGATGTCATTGTCAAGCTGTAAATGATGCTTAAGGGCTGTCACAGTTCCGGTCTGCAACCACAAGGGGTCGCTGCAGGACTGTGGACTTGAACCCTCTACCAACCTGGTCAGCGACCATGGGAGGTCGCTATCTTTCCCCTTTTGGACTCTCCTTAATCACAAATACATTATGTTGTTTCACTGATTAGTTTCCCTCACCTGTTTATAGTTTCAGTTCATTAATTATTGATGGTGATTGGCTTTCTGTTATACCCCTAGCAATATTTATGTTCCTCACCAACCATTATCAGGTGAACATACTGACTTCAGCCAGCTTCCATGTGCTCACCTGTGTTGTTTTTTGCAATGGCCCTCAAGCCACAATTTGTTCCATTTTTGAGATAATAATAAAACTCCTACCTGATGGAAGCCACTCCTTGAGCTCAGAGCTTGGTTGGTCCTTGGGCTCAGAGGAGTCTGAACATGTGTACGGCTGGTGTGGACAGCTAGAGGACCACCCCCTACCCACCGTCCCGGAACCTCTGTAGGCGAGGAATCGCAGCGGGAAGAGGAAGAGCCGCTATAGGTAAAAAATGGCGGTGTCCCTGCCGACCATCCTCTCGGAGCTGGCTTTGTGCGCCGGCTTGGAATAAAGCCAGCCCCTGTTTGGCTGGAGCGTCCGGTGCTTCTGGACCTGCATACCCTACCCCGTGACTTATGACTCTCCCAGGCCTCCGGATCCGGCCACTCTACTTCCCGCTGCGTACAGGGAGACCAAGAGGTCCCGCAGTGAGGAAGAAATGAGCCCGAGCCAAAATGACATTGTCAGGAATGGTAGGCACTCCGCCGTCCTTGCTGGGCTGCCAATCCTCTCCACTCTCTCTCCAGACAGATTGCTCACTTGCCCAGCCCCCTCTGGCACCACGATCACTTTCTCCGCCTACTCAGACAGGGCACTCACTTGGTCCACCCCTCTGTGTGGGGCGGTCACCCTGTCTGCCTTTCCAGGCAGAGCATGTACTCCCCTCCTTATTTTCTCTCTCATCCTAACCTGCTTTCTGCTCTTAGGCCTTAGTTCCAGTCCAGCCCTCAGTTCCAGTCCAGTCTCCAGCCCCAGTCCAGTCTTTGGCCCCAGTACGGTCCTCAGCTTCAGTCTGGTCCCAACTCCTGTCTGGTCCTCAGCTCCTGTCCGGTCCCCAGCTCCAGCCTGGCCCTCAGCTCTAGCCCGGCCATCAGCTCCAGTCTAGCCCTCAGCTCCATCCCAGCCCTCCGCTATTGTCCGGTCCCCTGCTGCAGTCTGGTTCCCAGTTCCAGCCTGGCCCTCAGATCCAGCAGCCCCATTCCAGCCCTCAGTCCCTGACCCGACTTCTGTACCAGGAGCCCCAGCCCAGTCTTCTGCTTCAACCTAACCCCCTGTTCCAGCCTAAAACCCCATCTCAGCTCGGTCCTCAAGGTCAAACTAGCCCTCAGAGATGGCCACGCACCTCTCCCGCGGTGGCACCTGTTCCGGACCCCAGTCCAGGACTGCCTCCATTGACAACCGTCATCCTGGCCTCTGCGCCAGCCCAAGCCGGTGCTCACCCAGCCCTGCCTGGCATCACACTGGTGCTCCACTCTCCGACTCTGTGCCTCTGAGCAAACTCACCCGGCACCATGGCCCATTCCTGCACCCAGTCACCGGCCTCCCGAACTGAGGCACCTCACCCCAGAACCTGAGAACTCATCCCCTGGCCCCATCCCTGTGTTTCTTGGTCGGCCCGATATCCCTCCTGCTCCGACACCAAAAGCCTCGGCCGCTGAGCCAACTCATACGCCCCGTCTCCAGCCTCCAACCCCAGAACTCATCTCCTCAAACCAAGGACATGTTCCTGCACCCCGTGGTCAGCCAGGGTCTTTCCCGGCTCTGGAACCCCAACCCTTAGACCCAGAGCCAGTCCTGTCAGGCCCCCTCGCGCCGGTTCCCCTGCCGGACTCAACTCCCAACATGCCTGTTTTCTGGTTTGGTCTGCGCCCTGACTCCAGCACCAGGTTCCGGTTTGGGTCCCAGCCCCGACTTCAGTGCTGGGCTCTGGTCGGTCCCAGCCCAGCTTCCAGCACCAGACTCTGGTTCGGTCCCAGCCCTGACTCCAGCGACGGGCTTCGGTCCAGTCCCCACCCAGACCTCAGCGCTGGGCTCCGGTCCGGTCCCCACCCAGACTCCAGAGCCGGGCCCTGGTCCAGACCCCGACCAGACTCCTTTTGACGGCGACTCGTCAGTCGTCCAGTCGTCCAGTCTCCTGAGCTCTTCAGCATGCCAGTCTCTTCCCCCACGATCATGATTCACCTGTCTGCCTCGGTAGCGGAACTGGGGTCCCTGCCTTCGCCCCGGAGTGGTGGGGGGCTGTCACAGTTCTGGTCTGTGACCACCAGGTATCACTGCAGGACTGTGGACTTGAACCCTCTGCCAACCTGGCCAGTGACCACAGGAGGTCGCTACCTCTCCCCTTTTGAATTCTCCTTAATCACAAAGAACTTTGTTGTTACACTGATTAGTTTCCCTCACCTGTTTACAGTTTCAGTTCATTAGTTCATATTGGTGATTGGCTTTCTGTTATTCCCCTAGCACTATTTATGTTCCTCACCAACCATTAAGAGTCAGGCGACTTCCATGCGCTCATCTGTGTTATTTTTTGCTTCAGCCCTCGAGCCACTTTCTATTCCTTTTTTGAGATAATATGAAAACTCCTATCTGATGGAATCACACAGGTCTCCCCTTTCTTTTCGCACCAAGAAAATTGTTACAAGGGCGCATGACACGTTGACACTTTTTGTTGTGGTGTACTCACCACTGTTGTTTACTTTTGTAATAAAATATCACTGTAGTGTGAACATTTTACATTTTCCATAAAGTTCACCCAAAAATCAAATATCCATAACTAGTTGTGAGTAGTATACATTGAAGCAGGTGCGTTTTAGTTGAACCTGGATACAGTAGTAATTATATTGTTTTTACAAGTATTGTTAATGTGTAATTTGCATTATTAGGGAACATATTAATTTGGACTGGTTTTATTTTTTATTGATTGGCCTAAAAGCATAGAGGGAACAAAGTTTGAACAGTGTTGGCCATCTGATATTGGAGAGTGAAACTGAGGTTAAAAATGTAGGACTCATTTAAATCACAAACACACATACATTATTAATTTACTGAACTGCACAGTGGGAGCCTCACACACTATAGAAAATTTGTTGATCACTGAGTTCTACTGGACCATATTTACCCTACTTTTATCTTTTATTG
>JBBMFX010584394.1:0-13825 GCA_037832545.1 Rhabdalestes septentrionalis | reverse complement strand
GCTGTTAAAAACATATGTCACACATTTTGCTATCAGGCTCATCAGACATTTTCAGTGATAAGCTGCTAAGCTAGCTCATCAATAATTAAATAATCCATTAAGTCTTCCTAAAATGATTTTCAGGTTGTTTCTGGTCTGTACTTTACATTTTCTTTTGCAGATGCTTATAAACCCAACGGAACACTTGAGGGGTTTTGATAATAGTCACAATTACATGCTTAAATAATGATCAGCTGTCTGATCATTAGAAGGAATGTGCATAATAGACTCTCAATTACCCAGAGAAAGGCCAGTCTAAGTGTGAATATCCTGAAGTAACATTCTAACCATTTCATTTAACTGTTTAATAAAGTTTTCAACTGAAGATAATTATGGACAGGATAAAAATTCCCACCAATTAAGTAGGAGGCTTTAACGAGGCTTGAGTGCACATAAAGGCTTTTCACTATTCACACCTTTTCTAGCTTATTGTCCGTTATTCTCAGTCCCATTCGTGCCTCATCTGGAGGACCAGTCAATCCAGGTGGGGGAGAGGGTCGTGGCTTCACTAGCGTGGTGCTAGGCACTGAATCTGGTGTGGGAACAGCAACTAAGATTTTGCAAACGCATAAAAAGTGAAAGGAAACACACAAACATGAATTCACAACAGTCAGCTTTGCTTATTTTACACACACATGCACCTACGAACCTGCCTCACTGAGGTGAAGCTGTTGCATTAGCATGTTGAACCAGTAGCCTGTAATGCCGTTATTGGCCAGCAGAGGGTCCACAGAGGTCTTGGTTGCCATGGAGACCTCATTGGAGTTTTTAACCGTCATCGAGACTTCGCAGGATTCCAGACCCAGCAGGAGACGCCTGGCCTCATATAGACTCGCTATGTTCCTTTCCAACCCCTTCACCACCACTGACTGGGAAATGCAATTGCTTTATAACATCACGTCAACATGCTGGGAATTGTAGCTCACTGTATATAAAACTACTGTAGAGATGAATCTTGTTACATGAGTGTAAGGCATAATGACAAGACAAGTTGTGACAGGAATGTCCTAAAGGATGAACTCTATTGAATAAAAGTAGAAACTTGAAAAGAGAAAGATTATAAGTGACAATGGTCAAATTTCCAACAATTTTATCTGCACATAATTGGTCAAAACTCATGTTCCTATGTTCCTATGTGCTGAGAAATTGCCACTGTAGATTAGCCTAGCCAAAATTGTACTATGAACATTTATAATTATGGAATTTAGCTGATGTTCTTATCCAGAGCGACGTTCATCAGTGCTCAAGTAGTCCGCGTTCATATCTTAGACCTGTAAAGCTAAACTCAACATCCACAATTCAACCAAGAAACTGCATGACAAACTGTCAAATTGTACCTAAACTGCACCTGTCAAAGAAAGTCACAAAGAAAGAGAGAGATAGGAAGGGATTTTTTTTATTAAAGTAGTAATTTAACTGGTACCTTAGCAGTCTGTTTGGCTTTTGGTTTGACGCTGATGAAGACTCCCAGACTCTGCATCATCTGTCCCAGTTTACGGGGGTCTGACTCGCCCTCCTCTTTCATTTCGAACATCAAACATACAGGCAGGCAGTCCTGCGTGAGCAGAGACACAGAGGAAATCAGACCAGTTACCTATCGGTGAATATGAAGATGGATATTTTAAAAGTAATACTGTGTGCTTGCAGTCAAGTTATTTTTTTCCATCATGCCACTTTGGACACACTGAACTCGTATTTGAAACAGGTCACCCAACTACAAAATAATAAATTAGGCAGCAAGTGAAGCTGATGTCTAAATTATTGGCAAGCATAAGAATCTGGACGACCTTGAACATAGTCAAGCAGCGATGATTTGAAGACTGGATCAGAAATTTCCAAATCAGCAGGTCTTGTGGTGTTTCCAGTGAGCAGAGGCTTGTAGTAACGAAAGTGATCAAAGGAAAGACAACCGGAGATCCGGTGAACTGTCGTCAGGGTCATGGGTGCCCTAGGCTCAATGAAATGCAGAGTTACTCAAGCATAAATTGCTGAAAACCTTGGCTGTAATAGAAAAGTGTCATGCTGGCTGTGATAGAAATGTGTCAGAACATTAAAACTTGATGCTTATGGGGTTGTGTAGCCACAGATTGACCCCTGCACACTGCCAAGTCCCTACAATAGGCCTATGAGCATCAGAAGTGGACCATGGAGAAATGGAAGCTGGCCTGGTCTGGTGAATCACATCTTTGTTTATTGCGATAGCTTGGTTTGCTTGCTGTTTTTACCTGGGGAAGAGATGGCACCAATATGCACTGTAGGAAGAAACAGGGGCAGAGTGTTGCTTTGGGAAATGTTCTACTGGGAAAACCTTTTGGATGTGGATGTTGGTTTGATAACATCATCTAAACATTGCTGCAGACCAAGTACACCCTTTCCAGGCAACAGCATTCCCCAATAACACTAACAGTATAATATAGTCTGCCACACTTAAAAATTGTTCAGGAATGGTGTGAGGAACAGGATAAAGAGTTCTAGTTCCTGACTTGACCTCCAAATTGCCGAGATCTCAGTCCGATCGAACATCTGCTGGACAGGCCAGACAAAGTAGTCTGATCAATAGGGGCCCCACCTCGCAACTTACAGGATATAAACGATCATCTGCTAACCTCTTGGTACCAAAGACCACAGCACACCTTAAGTAAGACAGGATTAAAGACAGATGCTGAAACAAAACAAAGATTTTCAGGGTATATAGCACTTTCACACAAGCACACTCACCATGAGCTGTTGCCGTGCGAGGCACACACCGTCGGCAGTGCCCTGGATGAGCAGAGAAGGTGTGTGTTGTGGGGCCGTGAGGTCAGGCAGTACAATCTGTGTGTGTGTTTGGTGCATCACACTGAGGAAGTTGGCCCCATTCTGGCCCAGCAGAAAGAGATGCTGCTGAGAGGTCACATCCAGCTGGGTACTGACCATAACCCCTGTTACCCCAGCCACAGCTGCTGCCTCCCGCCCCAGGAGGAGCTCCATAAGGACGCTGGTGGCCTTCTGCAGGGACCAGAGATTAAAGGTTAAATTATAATGGAAATACATGAATAGCATGCAACAATGTAGGTCATGTCACTGACTGCACCATTTAAAGAAGGCTGGGAAAACATGTTACCATAGTTTAAGGCTATTTACACGCATATTATGATGAATGATAAAGGAACAATGGCAAGCAAATCCTGTACCTGGAGGATAGTCCTCCAGTCTGTTCCATTTTCAACTCACAGAACATATTCTCAAAGGCTTAGAGGTCTTTCAGGCAAAAGAGTGATGAGCGCTCCTGTTCTTTTTGGTTAGTGGGAGTTTTTAGCCTGCAACTCTGTTATTTATCTAAGAAATTATGTATTATTTTGTCATTATAGCTTTATAATACCTTTGTAATTTTTTTTATAATGGTTTTATCATTTTCTACAATGGCTATTTTCTATCTAGGCCAAAAGCTCACTTCAGAACTGTCATAAAACATTCTAACAGGCATCAGGCAACATATTTGTAAGACTTTTAACAATAATAAAATCTTTTAGAGGCATCAAACAGTGCACCTGTATAGATTCTTTGACCACTGTGTGAACAATTCTGTGAGGTAGTGAGTTTCTGGGTTCTGTAATTGAACAGCAACATTTATTAGGTCTTAATTTTGGGACCCGGTTTCATGGGTTGTGTCTGATATTACACAGAATGACCCCGCCGCTCAGACTCAGCCAGAAGCCTCAATATTCGGCAGATGGAGCTGCACTTCTTTCCCCCAACACCACAACATGAAAGGTATTTGACTGAAAAAGTCAATAACCTGATCTCCACCCTGCTGAGCAGCATTTCAGTTACTGAAGGCTCTGACACAGCATGCAGCATAGCATCACCAGGAAGGATATCTAGCACTTGGTGGTGTTCAGTTTTTACACAATTCAGACTGTCAAAAGATCTGCAACCAAGTTATAACCTGACTGTTTAACCTTGATTGTGTTTGATTATAAAAGGGATGGAATTTGTGTGTCAAATTAAAGCTAACTTCCTCCTGTGAACGATGTGAAATTCTCTCTGTGAATTTAACCCATTCAGAGAGTGAAGCAGTGGCCAGCCAGTTCACAATGTGAGCAGTGTGGGGATGGTACCTTGCTCAAGGGTACCTCAGTGGTGCTACTAGCAGTCCTGGGATTCAAGCCCTTCCGATTGAAGGAGCAGCTCCCTAACAACTAAGTCACCACCACCCTCTGCATTACTGTGTGTCTGTGATTACCTTGACAGCAGCACAGTTTCCATGCAGGCCTCGGACCACACAGGTGGAGCAGTAGAGTTTGGGCTGTGTTCTGAAAGTCACGCTCACTCCGAACGCCTGGGCTACGTGCTGAATCAGCGGGGAACCCGCGTCCGTAACTACCCCGCCCACCAGGGTCAGCGGTAAGTCAAAGGTCAGCACAAGAGGCTGCAGGTCCTAAAGGTCACAACAACAGTAACACATTCAGTCAGGTGTAGTTTTAACATGCAGATCAATAAATACTTTGAATGCACATTAGGGATGAATTAGTGGGATGCTGGTGCGGTGCAACAGGTTTCAAATGAAGAAAAACTATTAAAAATATAGAAGGTCTAGAGGGATGGAAAATGCCATAGGTAATACATAATAGCTGAGAAGGGGGAGTTATGTTATAATAAAATTAATGTCCAGAATACCTGCAGTCTACCAGGGAGCAGGCTTTGCTAAGCAAGCCAACAAATGATACATCCCACGCGCTACACACTGAGAACCAGCTACTGTTATCAGCGAGGAGGTTTAAGACACTTAGTTTACGTAGATTTATCCCTTCTTCAGTAAATATAGGACCCCTTTCTGTAGTGTTTTCGTCTATTTTGTATACAATTTACGTATTTGATTTTTTATCATTTGTGTCTTACTTAATCTGTATTTTGTGTGCACGTCAATGTTTTCTGTGGATGATGATGTTTTCTTTACTGATATATTTATGTAACATTTGGAAAATACAAGTCAAATGTCCAACAATGGGGGACAATAATCTTGAGTATTCAATCTATCTTGTATCTCAATAAGAAACTACTCTAGTTAGAGAACCACTACAGACCCTACTTTTTTATTGGTCAATGCCAGTCTGATAAGTCTCTATCTGATGGCAACAAAACATGATCAGATTCTCTGTTGTTTAATCCAGTGTCTGATCTAACGTTTGCTGCTGATGTTAGTCTGGTACTGATGAAAGCCTGTTTTATCATTTAATAACTGCTTGCTGTTTCCAAAAGTTTGCCACAATGAGTTGAATAAAAAAAAATGCATTTACATATTTATGTAAGAGGGCATTATAATATTTAGTTTACTTAGCTCTGAATGCTTAAAAATGTATTGCAGAATGGAAATAGAACAAAAAGTAATCAATTTATTTAATTTCAGTGTTATGGTATGTCCAGTATTTTATTGGTGGCGCATTGAATGTAAACTTTGTATGACATCAGTTTATGAGACTTACTCTTATGTGTTTTCTAGCAGACTCCACCCCCTGCACAGGTCCGGCGATGGACACCTGCCGAGAAAGAGAACAGGAAGAAAAGTTACTCAACACCTTACCAGTCCTGCTCCTCTCATCTCAATCAACTGAAACACAGGAAACATGACAGCTATTAGGAAAGGATGAATAAATCCTAAATAAATAACACTTCAAATCAACATATCCACACTCCGCACTCACAAACTCACAACCGGAACTTCTTCCTTCCCCTAACACAATTCATACACACACAGAACTGCTCTGCCTCAAACAACCAACTTACACTGAAACTGCCACTCTACATACCCTTTCTTTATTTATATGATACGGCAAATTCTCTGTTCTGCTGCTAATATTTGCATTATTTTTTCATTGCTCTGTAAATTTCTTCTGAATTTTTGCAACCTTAACAACTTAAATACAGTATCTGTCATAACATTCTATTCATTCAAACTTTAGCTTTTGTTGTCTGCACTAAATGTTTTCTTTTCTGTTGATTTTCTGGCACACATTTTCTCTTTACACTCTGTATATTTCATCCTGTTTGCACTTAGGTAGGCTTATTGTGTTTCTGTTTTTGTTCTTGTGTTGCACCATGGTTCAGGGTGACCATAAACCTACTTGACTAGACTTGACATACACCACCAGTTACTTACTGCTGTACAAACATGAGCCATACCTCCAGCATCAGCACTGTCTATTGTTACAGAATTACCCACCAGCACTAAGGTTTTGCTATAATGTTCACCTGTTTGTTCTAGCTCATGTAAAAAGCAGGTATATTAGGGGCAGCAGGTACACTACTTCTGTTTTTGTTATGCCGGCCCAACTTAATAGTCCACAGCTCCCATCTAACCCATCAGTTATGAAATCAAACATACTCATCATTAACATGGATATGTCTCTCATTAGCTATATAACTGCTGACTTCAGAGGAGATTGTGTTTTGGGGTCTCATAAATCTAGACCAATCAGGGCCCCCCTAGAGGCCAGAGACAAGGACAAGGTTGGTGATCCATCCCTGATTGCTGTATCACCGTTTTACTATAAAACAATGATGCCCATCCAGGACCCTCATACCTGATTGCTTTTCTCTCCAGTTGTGCTGTTACGATTGGAATCAGGGAAGTGAATGTGACAGGAAGTATCCTCCATGACTTTCTTAATGTTTCCACCTCCTTTACCAATCACGTGAGAGTGTTCGGTATGAGTCACATCCATCTTCAGAGTCACTTTATTAACCTACGGCCAGTTTGGGAAAGAAAAGACCCTCCCATTAAGGTCAAGCACAACAATGGAGCCAAAAATGCCCCGCCCACAAATGCGCAATTTCATAGCTACTGTTGCTAGACAAGGTCAACTTCTGATTATATTGCTTTTCTTATTAAATACATTTTATCCATTTGAAATGAAGTTTACTTTGTGAAAAGACAGAAAGGTAGGCCAGATTGGATGTGTTTTGCTAGCTAACATTAGCATGGGGTAAAATTATTTTGTGCAACAAAGCAAATGGTGAATAATTATGCAATGGAAACATTATGTAACAGTTTTGAACAAACACTATAAAAATAAAGTCAATACATAAAAAAACACTTTCAAATTAAACCACTTTCATGAGAAAACATAGTTTTGTCCAATCTGACAATGGTTGCTACAAAACACCACATTTTTTAAAGGGGCAAAAAGTTATCACAGACTCCCTAGAACATCATGGGTTCACCTTTTTAATTCAATTTCCACACAATTGAATTATTACTTATCTGATAAATGTAAAACCTGTCTGAATGTAAATCAGTAATATAATGAAAAAATAAGTTTCAAAAAACTTTCATTATCACAAATAAACAGTGCAAATAAAAGATAGGACTCTGGTATATTACAGACTAATGTGTGTGGAGGATTCATTTCAAACATTTACCTTAGTCTCTAAAAGTTCCAGAATCTTCTGCTTGGCCTCGAGGACATTGTCTCTCTTTCCCTCCACTTTTACATGTGGGTCTGCAAATAAAAGTATAGCCAAAAGGAACAAGTGACTCACACACACATACTGTACCTACAAGAGGGCCGTGGAGTTAGATGCCCTGACCACATCTCAAAACCTCAGATTCTGTCAGAATTTATGTATGCAAATACGTCATCTTCTCACATGAATGTAATGCCAAAACCCTCTAAAGTTTTGTTTCAAATCAGTGTGCTGACAGTGACATTGCACAGTCCTGCACAGCGACCCACGGCAGCGGGAGAGCAGCGTAATGAAAGAAAGCTGAGAAATCTGACAGAGAATGGCCTCCAGTAGCTGGAGTCTGGCTATAGGAGATGAGACTTCTCTCACCTTTCTTTGACTTGGCTCCAATCTTCAGCCTGGATGGCCACTTCACCTGAGTGTGAGTTTCCCTCATTATCTGGATAGACAGAGGTGTGAGAGTGAGTGTGTGTTAGACTGATATGTATGTATGTGTGAAAAAGGGGGACATAAAGGCAGATGTGTGGGAAAAAGAAGGGAGGACATATCCCCTCCACACACACACACACACACACATACACAGTGACAATACACCATTAGCATTTCAAAGCAGCACATTATTACCCCTGTAAGACAGGCAAAACAGAATCTAGAGCAAAGTCACCTCCACAAAAATGAATAGACAGCACAGTGTTCCATAGTCACACTGTCTGTTCAGCTCAGTGGAAACTTCACAGAATGAGGGAAGCTTCTTAAAGTACCCATATCAAGGAGTTGTTCCTATTTTATCTGGAACAAAATAATTGATTGTATTCTGTAAGCCATGTTCAAATGTATAATTTACTCCCGAGTCCATAGTCCATTGATTTATTTACCCATGCCTGCCTATCTGGCCTTTCTGTGCATTTACCTATACCAATTAAATAGGTATATGTTAAATTGATATAGGTAATATGTGTGTGTGTATACATGTGTGGGTGTGTGTATATATCCATACACACACATGTAGGATTTGGGGACTTCAATTTTCTATTTACACTCACCTTTTGAAAAAACTCCTCCCCAGACAGGCTGGTTCCTTCTGCAGGGCCTGCAAAGGATATACATATAAAACAGACAGACTGAAAAATACATTTCGCATAAATACATTTAAGTCATAAAGCATTAAAAGAATAATATTTTACCCTAAGGTATAACCACAGGCTCTGCTGCATGTGGTCAGTTTATTCACATTTAAAATGCTACATTTCAATGGAAAGTTACTAAGGCACCCTTTTACATTTATTTTGAGACAGCGTGTTTTCTGTCCGTGTAAATTTGTAACTTATTGTTTGTGGCGCAGGTGCGACAGGCACACATTATGCTGAAAAATGCAGGTGTTTCTCTTGCAGGCGGTTGATTTGTCACCTTATAACCTGTGTATAGTGCCTGTGTGCTTGTGTGAGTCTGTGAGGGTTAATGTATTGTTCTGTGTTCTGCCTTCTGTGAAATGGGTTGTAATGAAGAGGAGAACTGAGAAGTCAACACTAAGATTTACACAACGAGTTGAAATACAAGGACAGGCAGACAAATGTGTGTGATCTTGTGTGTGTGTGTGTGTGTTCTGGGGTTAAAGTTAAACACAATGAAAGGGCATAGCTCCGCACTGACATTTACAGGGTTAGGGTGAACATCCCTCTCTTTTCTTCTACCCTTTTCTCATCTCCATGGGTAACGCTGGCCTGCCTCTAGGAATGGCACAGCCAGTGGCTAGCTGTGTGTGTGAGTGTGTGTGTGTGTGTGTGTGTGTTTCTGGGTGAGCCAAAAGCCAGTTCTGAGAAACAGCGTCAAACCGCAAAGGCATTTAACCAGTGACAATGCTGACGCAAAACATCCCCCATAGAACACACACACACACAGACACACATACCCTTTCACACACTTTCAGGAACACAATTGATAAAGTCACAGCATCCAGCACTGAAGCTAATCCTGAGACAGCACACACACTCAGAGCAGCACAAACCTATCAATGCCCTGTGTGTCAGTTCAGCTAAGATAACACTCCAGCAGCAGTATCAGCCTACTCAACATTCGAGTGATCACGCTAACTTCTGTTCTTTTCTCTCTCTCTCTCTCTCTCTCTCTCTCTCACACACACACACACACAGCTTTTCTCTCTGAACATCAAAGCAGCTGCGGGGATGTCTCTGTCCCAGCATGCGAGACTGAAACACTTCTTCAAAACTCGAATCCCCTCATCAGTCACAAAGCTGCTTCCCTACGATAACACAAGCGCTCGCTTCGCTGAGACAATGCTGCCATCCCCTGCCCAGACACAGGCCGAATCACAGCCTGCAGGGGAGCCTAAACAGTGGCATTAGCGCAGAACAGCCATCATTTGCTCAGGGCAATCTCCCAGCAATAACGCTGCACGGCCACGACACGACTGCAGAATGTCAGGCCTTTCCATGAAGGCGCTGAGTGCCTTCAAATGACAGCATCAATCACACAGCAGTGAGGGCAGCCCCACTCCCACTCTGAGCTCCACTGTTCAAAACTAGTGATGGATTAGAAGTTTAGTTTGGGCTGCATGACATGCACTAAATAACACCTTGAGATTCTACCACTGCGTAACGCAGCCGCGTCATGTCTTGCGGCGTATCTGTATTGTCACCAGAAAAGCTCTTATCGGTAAAAAAGCCTGTTTTAATGGAAATCCAACAGCAGTTTCTGACACCAGTACACTTTTGAAAATAGGGGCACTACAAGAGATTGTTTGTGTGACATCAGAGATGAATCCTTTTTGTATCCCTAAACAACCTTTCAACAGATGTTCCTTGAAAAACCCATCTCTGCAATTGAGATTGGAGAGTCTGAAGAGAATTGTTTAAAGGTAAAGAACCACCTTGGAACGCGAAGGCTTCTTGGATAGCCCACACAGTTGTTTAAAAATGAATAATTTTAAAGGTTATTTTAGGAACTATAATGGTTCATCTAATACAGTATTCCCCAAACCAGTCTAGGAGAACCCACCGCCCTACACGTTTTAGAGTTTACACCAACAGTTCCACTCAAGAACTGCTGTGTGATTAACTGATTAGTCGGATCAGGTGCGCTGGGAGGGCAGAGGGTCCTCCAGTACTCTTTTGGGATTTATAATCTATGGCATCACTCCATTTTTTTTCAGAATAGTCTTGGTATCACAAAACAATGACTATATATCCCAAAATCATTTATTGTCTCAAAATATTAACATAATTTTAACTCACTTTGAACAGTAAGGTATATGTCATTATTTTTGATAAAGTCACATTTTTTACACACTGTTGCCAGAAACAGAGAAGGAGGGGAAAAAATTGTGTTGGGAACGTTCTAGTCAAATTGTTTGCTGTAGCACGTGATTGGAGAATGGTAAGATGCTTTGATATTTGCATTTGCTGTAGGTTTGTGCTGGTTTAGAAAACTTTATCACAGTAAAAAAGTTTTTAACTTCAGTGAATGTTAATGCAAGGCCATAGGGTCAACACTGAGGGAATATTCGGCAGTGATGAAATGAATTTGTTTCAGTGCTGGTGTCTGTTATAACCAATATAATTTTATAATTCAATATATAGGGGGTGGCATTTTGAGCATATTTCAATGCTAGTGTGGGGATGTTATAACCACAATATATGTGACAATTACAGTCTGGCATTAATGCAAGATTTTATTCAGGCACACTTCTTATGATCAATTTGCAAATAAATATTCAAAGTATTCTTAAGAAGGTTTTTTTCACTTGTTTCTCGGATTCAGTGAACATGAAGCCTCATCGAAACAGCCACAGAATCTATTATGAACCAACTGAAGTCACTCAGTATTAAAGGGCTTATTGAATGAAATCAGTGAAAACATTGCAATCATGAACTTAATTTTGTGTAATCCTACTTCTATAGGAAGCTCCAGTCAGTGCAGAGTTTAGTCTAAACTTTTCACAGATGTACACTCTCACCATAAAGCATTGTCTCTAGTTTCTTCCGGTCAATTCGAAACCGCTCCTCCACCCAGTCTTCAGAAGATTGATCCTGGCTCTTGGGCTCTAACTCCATCCCGGAGTTTCCTCCTTCATCTTCGTCCTCCTCGTCTTCATCCTCTGCACTCCTGAGCTGAATCTGGACGTCAGGCTCTCTGTCTTCGTCTGGATTCTCGTATTGGTTCTGTTCAAGCCCGGAGGAGGGCTCAGACTCAAGGGCTTCAGACAGCAGAGGATCCATGGAAGTGCCCTTCACTCCGGCTGCCGTGGCTGAAGTGTGTATGCTGAGGGAGAAAAAGTGTGTGTGTGTGTGTGTGTGTATACGACAGCGTGACCACGGAAACCAGCAAAAAAGAGAGGGGGGGGGCAAGAGACACCCCTAACCCTCTAAAGCATCTCACACCCACAACTTCTTACATACCAGATTATGCCACAGAAAAGGTGTAAGAGACAGAGAACACCAATAAAACAAATGAAGCTTAAAGACAGTGCAGCAGCTTTGGTGGCTCTGGCTGTTATTTAGACAATAAATTCAGTTTATGCAAATACACTGCTGGTCTCTGTGTTTTTAGTGATGTACATTTTTATTTTGCAACAAAAATGCAAATAAAACATTATAATTACATTAAATCATTTCGGGTTTAGGCCTCAATTTCTGTAAACCAGTTTTGTATTGATATTCATTTGCTACTGCACTGTATTCATAAAATGCAATTAAATATCAATTTCAGAGATTTGTTACAAAACTCTCATGCCTCTTTCAAAAACGGACTCATAATAAATGTAGTAAAAGTAGTAAAAGTAGTGAAAGTGGGAACTGTATTGGACTTTGCTATAAATGCTGAACATGCTGTGAGTATCCAAAACAAACTCCCGCACATGCTGCCCCAAAGGAATGTGCCAATTTCCTTTCATCCCTAAAGTGAGGTGGCGAACCCCTCCGGCCTTTAATAAAGACACTCTCTCTCTCTCTCTCTCTCTCTCTCTCTCACTATTTCTCTCTCTCTCTCTCTCTCTCTCTCTCACACACACACACACACACACACAGTTAGAGAAGAGGACTTGAGATTCCTGATTCAAGGGGGGAAGGTAAGAGCTTTTCAAAAAGATGGATCACATAGGAGAGAGAGAGAGAGAGAGAGAGAGAGAGAGAGAGAGAGAGAGAGAACACAGAGGAGAGAGAGAGAGAGAGAGAGAGAGAGAGAAAGAGAGAGAACACAGAGGAAGAGCACAGAAAGAACAAGGTGATAGAGAGAGACAGAGAAACAGAGAGAGAACAGTGTGAGAGAGGGTGAGAGAGAACACACTGTGTATGTGAGAGAGAGAGAACACATTGTGTGTGTGTGTGTGTGTGTGTGTGTGTGTGTGTGTGTGTGTGTGTGTGAGAGAGTGAGAGATGGAGAGAGAGCGAGAGAGAGAGAGAGAGAGAGAGAGAGGGAGAGAGGGAGAGAGAGAGAAAGAGAGAGAGAGAGAGAGAGAGAGAGAGAGAGAGAGAACACAGGGAGAGAAAAAGAAACAGAGAAAGTTACTGCTGTGTTTGCCTCTGTTGCCTGGCAACAGATCGTCATAAAACTCCACTGCATAGTGAACGATTATGGGGGGGTCTTTTGTCTTTCCAGTTATTTTTTAATCAGGAAAGGGGCAAAAGAACGTTAAAAGTACTACAAATTCAGGCAAATATACAATCAAGCCAAACTGGATGTGCCTAAAGAGCTGCTATTTTACTTTCTGCCTGCGCCCTGTGACTGTCTACAGCACTGCTGGCCTTCAGGTCTGGGCGTCAGCTGCTTAATGTCACCCCCAGAGGGCAGTACTGACTTCATCACAGGTTCAAAGTGAAATCAGTCTTATCCAAAAAAAATAAACATAAAAAAATAAAATCTAAACTCTAAACCTCTTCAGTCCTGCTGCTTGGACCAATGTCCAGTGAAACACAGGGGCAAATCTGTGATTATATAAAAGGCCAGGAATCGATTACATAGACGTCTTAAACACTTTAGATAAATGCTTGGCTGAATGCTTAAGAGAGAGATATAAATTAGAATTTTAACTCTCAAACTATGCGCTGAAATTAAAAAAAAAAAGCATTTGATCTCATTTACAACTATGGCATACCTGTCAAGTTTTGGTTTTGAAAGTAAGGGAAATTTTCCGGCGCCCGCCGCGAGCAGTCCCACCCCCCCAACCAAGCTCCAGTATCCCTTACATTTTAAGGCAGGTGACAAGAAAGCTAATCACCACTTGTCAACCACTTTTCAAACTACAATTAGCTTTATGCACAGCTGCACTACTTCCTGAACTTCAGGCAGCTCCTCTGTTTCCTGTCTGCCATTATTGGACAAACTG
>JBBMFX010584385.1:0-13826 GCA_037832545.1 Rhabdalestes septentrionalis | reverse complement strand
GATGCGCTCGCACAATATAGCAATGATGGGTTGTGCCAGTGACGAAAGCACGTTGCGCCGTGTGCATTATCGGGCCCTTTGTGTTACCTAAAGCAGAGGTTGTCAAATGGATCCCCAGGAATGCACAGATTTTATAAGAAATATACCTCCAAGCCAAAAACCACTTACTAACATTTATTTTTGTGTGCATAATAAAATAGTAATAAGGCTGAAATAATATCTGAGGTCAAATTAAGAAAAGAAAGAAAGCAAGAACTTTAAGGACTTAAAGGATTTCTGCTGGGGACATTAATATTTTCTCCAAGACAAGGGACGAAAAACAGTGATACAGCTTTTTTTTCGATGCAGAAGGATTATATTTAAGGAAAAAGACCTTTCCTGTTGCCTTTTTCATTAAGTCCAAGCACTGAGGTAATGGAAGTTAAAAATAAAACTCTTGCGTTTGAAAGAGGAGAACTCATCCAATACACAAGACTCCAACAATGGCTGATCCAAGAACATTGGTCACTGCAAGGGTGGTCATTTCCGTTAGAGTTGAGTATTTTAATAATCTTGCCATTCAGTAGTGCTTTGCCATGAATACCATTAATTTCTTCTTCATTTGTTGCAGCTTTTTAGAAAGCTTTCTAAAAGCTAGGCGTACTTTGAAAATCAGTGCAGCGGTTTGAAAGAAGACTTACAAATTTGGATATCAACTCTGGGAGTAAAAGTTTACTTCGATTTTTTTAAAGCAGGCCTCTCAACACCCCTGCTAAATCACAGAGAGCATGGCCGAAGGAGCTTTGAGGTGGTCCGCTCCACCACACTATAGGGTTCTACCACTGAGTCAACTTGTCACCACATAATGTACACTGTGTAATTATGGGTTGGCTCAAGCTTTCGTTAAAGCTCATTTTTGATCTGACAAATATAGTCCCTAATGACATAAGTAACAGGCTTGATTGTGAAAATGGAGAGGTATCAAAATGGATTTAATACGATTTTAATACAATCTAATGTGGTCATGTACAGTATAACTTTTGTAATGCAGATCAGGACGTTAGATAATGAGAGGCAGAGAGGAGATGAACCATTCTAGTTAGAGTGAATGTGCCCTAGTTCACACAATCTATTTTGAGGTCTCCAAGAAATAGTTAATGGAGCAACAAACTGTCAACTCAGAACAAACAAAGCACAAAAAAACAGGTCAGGAATGAGCAGTTTCAGATCCTATTATAAAGGCCTATCCATCTCTCATTTGAAAGAGTAGGTCAAGAGAAATTACACTGGATTCTCCCACATGCACTGTTGACCTAGTATTACATTTATGTCAGTAGGCTGAAGGCAGAGTGGGCAACCATTATAGGTCAGAGGAAAGCCTCAGCACTCAATGCTAGTAGTGCAGATGGTTCTGGCACAGATTTAGGGCAATCTGCTCAGGGCATGGAGTGCTAATCCTGTTCACAGTGGGGTGGAGGGGGAACCCCCCAGGATTCCCCACACTTCTAGTGGCATGTGGAAGGGTAGTGGCAGGCAGGAAGATTGCCTCAGGTTAGAACATAGGAACTACTCACTGGCCTTCACAGGACTCGTCTAAAGAGATCTGAAGATTGGGAATCTAGGTTTAACATGGTGACATTATTAAAATAATATTTATGTGACTTATGCAATAAATATGAAAAAAAAACTTTCAGATCTCTCTCAATCCCTTAGAATTAAATAGACTGGATTTCTTAGTGTGCCTCACTAGACTCACTAAATCTGATTGATTTCTGGCATTGTGCCACATTCATAAAGCATTGGTTTTCAATGAGTTCTAAATGAGCTATTTTTATGTAAGATTTTTACATAAACAGACACTGTGACCTGGGCAGTTCATGGGTAATTGAAACCTAAACAACAAAATACATAATTTTTTCAAAGTGAGAAAGTTTTTTTCCAAATAAGCTATTTAACACCACTGATATTTATGAGGTACTCAAACTAGGTCCAATTCACTCACATATCTTATGACAAGGCAGACTGGCATGACAATGATAATTTATTTACAGAACAAGAAAAAGCAGAAAATAGGTATAGTGACCAAGAACAAAAACAATGAACAAGTACTGTGAGGACACAGACTGAACTAATTTGGGCTGCGCTGGGTCGGGCTGTGCCGAGTTTTGCTACTACTGCCGCTGTCATGGGAGCCGGCATCTTGGATCCTCTGCATCTTGCTCACAGAGGAGATACTGCGGGAGCTGAACAGTGTGCGGGAGTCATCTGAGGGACCGAGTCATGGGTGGCAGCCCTTGGAGAATTGGGTTCGCCAGCAACCGTCATGGGAGCTGCCATCTTGGATCCAGTATGGACTCCATCCTGCGGCTTTCTTACCTTCTTGGATAAGTCCATAAATAAACAAGACCACCATTGGGTCCTCCATTTTATAACTCCAGCTGTCTGTGAGCTCGTCCTCTTCAGAACTCACCTACTCCGGGAACTCCAGAGGATTGTTCCGATTCCCTCTGCCGTCTTCTAGCCTCACTGCAGACAGTTAGGCTTGCGAGGAAACCCCACAGATCAAAGATCTCCGGCTGATCCTCTGGTCAACCACTCCAGCCGTAAGGGAGACTGTCCTCATTGGAGCTACCATAGTCCAGGAACTCCAGCGGGTTGCATGGAATCACAATGCTCAGCTCTTCTCTCCACCAAGTGCCACTGGACATACGTTCAGTTTATGGGCCTTGAGTAGAAGTCTGCCATACCTTGGTTATGGTAGCACTCCGTCACCTACTGGCCTGGTCCAAGCAGGAAGGACAAGAAGGAGACAAAGGCACAGACTGGCATGATAACGGTCATATATTTACAGAACGAAAACATTGAACATATACTGTGAGGACACAGACTGAACTAAAGTGACTGTATGGTACCATGACGAAAGACTACCGAACTTAAATATTATGTGACAACAATGGCAAACCAGTGATAATTAAATAAAACTTAGTCCAGTTCTAGTATTTTCATAACTGTAAATTAAATGTATTATGTCTATATAGGGTTAATTTTGGTATTTTACTTTCTTGCACTGTGGGAGTTCAGTGTACACTGTACACTTTGAATACATTTTCTTTAAGGGTAATGAGTTGAAAAGGAAAGTAAAGTGTTTTGGGAAAATATTTTTGTTTACAAATTTTTTTACCACATCACAACAACACGGTTTTTCACTCCTGGAAAGGATATGTACTATATAGGTATATTATATAACAAATGTGTAACATAGCACTACCTAAGCAATCAAAATGAAGGGGGGTATCCCCTTTCTAAATGCTAGCCTGGGCATTAGCAGACCCTTGACCATAATTAAGCAACACATTCTTATGGCATGCAGGATGTCCAAATAGGTCCAGTGCTGTCACTTCATTGTGGTTGGCACCTTTTGTTATCCCTTCCACAGTGGCCTACATGCCCCTCCCTCCCTCAGGGGGGCCATATGGCCAAAGATTACTAAAGCCCCTATTTCAGCTCATCCTAAATGCCACATGGTATGGTATGCTATATGGCACATTTCACAAAGCCCACTTTTTAAAAGGCATTTTAAATACAAAATAGATGGGGAATAGAAGATTTAATGGGCTGCCACACAAGAGCCTACCATAAAGTATATGGTTATGAAACACTTGATGGGTGTATCAAAGCAGACAGATTAGTGAATATGCCTAATAAGCCTCTAAACCACTCATCTTTTAAGGATAGGAGTAGACTGATAAATGGATGTACAGTACATCAATGACGCATTTCAAATTGTAGAAAGTCCACTTGACTTGGATTCCCAGTAATTTTCTTTCTTGGTAAACTAATGAGTTCTCATGACTGGTAATGAAAGCATCTGCTAAAGCCCAAGAAGTGTTACATCATAGAATTAAAACATTTCGGAGAGCAGTTTTACATAAAAATTCTCAACAAATATTTACATTGTTGATTCTTCCTTTTACACATTCTAGGCAACTTGAGTAAGCAGCAGGTCACCCTCAAGGAGATCTCAATGTAGTGAAGGATACCAACTAGGGCTGAAAGCCTAGGTATGGAAGCATTTTGTAAAAACAAAAGATAACTTGGCCTGAATAAGAAAAGAGAATTGTCATGTGTTGATTTGCAAGAAGAAAGGTCAGTGGCTTTCCCTCTACATCATAGTTCTGAAAACCCATCTACAGCTGCATTCCTGAGACAGAGATTTTAAAGTACCGATAAAGTACCGAATCGATAAGCCGTCTCATTAGAAGTATTAATACCGTTAAAACCATAATGATACCCATCCCTAGTCCTTATACATTGCGAGAGCCAACACATCTATGGCAAGAGCCGCCTCTATAGGCAAAAATCGCTGAAAAGCACGTGCTTTTGTTTATTAATATATTCATATTTATTTCATATAGCACATTTTCATGATTCAGTACTGTTTGTTTTTTGTAATAAAGTTCAGTACTATTTTACATGGAGTGTTGTGTTTTAATTTAGTTGCATTTTTTAAAATCCAGTATCCATTTTAAAAACTATTGGTTAATTAAATCAGTTATCGGCAAGTACGGACCAATGTAGCTATCGGTATCGGTAAAATTCAATATCGGTTGACCTCTAGGCAATTATATTTGATATTTGCTGTTTCCATCCAAGGTTTTCTATATTATATTATGTCTAAATCACAAAATTAAATGCATGAATGTAAACCTAGCTATAGACAGACATCACATAGTGCCTTGCCGTCACATAGTGCCTACTGCACACCTGCCAGCACACTCATACTGTCATACTGATGGATGCCTTGGGAAAATAACTCACCCACTATTTAGGTGCAGTCACAGAACACGGAGTCAACTACTTTCATTATAAATGCCTTTTTGTCTAAATGACATGTTTTGTTTTGGTTTTTCCACAACATGAAAGCCAGGTGTACTTGGTATTGCTTATTGAGGTTTCAAATGCAACAGTTTTGACTCCACAATATGAAAACTATTTTCAGTAACATTGCATGACATGGGCAAAATCCTGTAGAGTAACATATTGCTATTGCAAGGTGCATAATGTAACATTTCTGGGAGTAAATGTGCTTGAACTATATAAATAGTGTTAGCCATGGAAAGTTGGCTACCACTCAGTACACTCAGAGGATAAAGCAGTTTAAGATACAGCAATATCACTTAGAAATGAGAGTTTAACAAAACTAAACATGTACATAGCAGCGTCAATAGATTAGAATTCCTTTAAATGTATTTTGTTGTCCATAAAATTTGGCAGGACACTTTTTTGTCTGTATTTTTGTCCAAGGAGAAGAATGACTTCAGTGTTTTTTTAGAAAGAAATCCAAGTATTATTTTCCAAAACATTATTTCCATCATATATGGAAATATCAAAATCATGGTGCCTGCTGGTGAAGTTAAGCACATGACCTTCTGTGTCTAGTGAGCTCACCTCTGGGGACTGATACACTAAGCAAACTGTAAAAACTGTAAAGAAATAAAACAGTTTGTGGTGTGTGGGGGTTGGATTTAAAGCGACGACACAACCCAACCTGCCATTCTGGTTCTCAATTTCAGGAATGAATGCATGTCTTAAAGAAAATAGAGCCTATGATTTAATGTTCCCCAAAGGGAGGTTGCCAGCAGGAGGACTGGGAAGTAGGGAAGGGCTCATGGCTGAACAAAAAAGTGATCAATTGAAAGAACTCAGCCAAAAGGGGTCTTTTCCAGCTGAATATGAAGACTGTGGGGGGTAGCTAGAACAACAGCAAATGACACAGATGTCAGAGGTGAGCCACTGTAGGAGAAAAGAAGCCTTAATTCATGGCTAAAGTCCTAAAATGTGGACAATATATATGATGCCCTAACCAGACCAGCACAGAATGGCTATTAAAATATGTAAGTGGCCCTTGCCTAATGAAGCTCAATATTTGATTTCAGTTTAAGATTTCAGCCTAAGCATTAAGTAGGATATCTTTCAGGGTGCCAATATCAATTGCATTAGTAATTCCGTGATCTGAAAAATTAACTACAACTAAAAATGTACAGTTGTATAATAGGGACTTTCCTTGATGATTATTCTTATTTGTCTTAATTGTATTTTGACCAAATTCATGTGAATTGTGCTAATCAACAGAAGTTTTTGCTGCAAAAGGTGTTGCTTAATGCTTCTAAAAACAACCTCAAAGAAAATCACTCTATAACAAATAAAGTGGCTTTATTTGCACCATAAAGACAGAAACACATGGCTACTTTAGGCAACAATTGTACTGACATCCAACGTGGCTCAAACCACCATTTGCATGAATATCAGCGAGAGTGGTGAACATTCCAATACAGTTAGCTATTTTTCCTACTTAAATACAGCTACTCAGCAGTTTATTACCAGCTTTGGTTAAGGTGTGTTATGTCGGAAAATCACCAAACTGTACTGGACTCAGCCCTCCAGAACTGGCATTTGGCATACACGATCTATTTAGTATTTTAACTATAACCCACATACATGAACTTAGATAAAGAAACAATTAAGTATCTATGAGTAGTCAGTTTAGAGGAAACATTACTAGATATTGTAGCTGTTAGTAGGGATGGGAATCACCAGCAACCTACTGATATGATATCATGATACCTTGGTGCCAATTCCATAGTCAAAAAAAATCTGATTTAATTTAAAAAATCTGACATATTCCACCATCTCCAGCTGTTAATGAGCATTACTTTCGCCAGTAATAGTTGCATGAACATCTGTTTCATCAGTGCCTGTCTGAGCACAAAAAACATGTGTCCTATACTCATTAGTGTGCTTGCTCTGAGCAGAGCACACTATTGTTCTTAAGTTTTATTCTTATTATTTTTTATTATTCCACACGCACACACACGCCCATGCTAAGGCAATGCTAATGCTAGCTCTATGTCGACTGCTGCATTTTTGAGCAAGCACACTTTCTGCAGAGCACACTACTGTTCTTCTAAAGTTGTATTATTATTATTCCATTCACCCATTTTTTGTCCCATACTCCTCCCAGAGCTTTCGAGATAGAGACACCGTTCCAACTCTGACACGTCGGGCTTGTTCACAGCTTTTTAATGTGTTTTGTCGTTTGTGCATTATTCAGGTTTTTCCAGCAAATCCGATTTGCTAAATTATTGGCCCCCCTTCTAAATTCTCAACCCAACAAACTTCATGTGATCCCTCAGGCCAATGTCCCTGACACACAAACACGGTCGGTGATGACCGGCACTCGTCTTTCCTTTTCTTTCCCTCATCCCTTTTTTTCTCCATTAACTTCCATTCATTTTTAACCCCATTGAAATGAATGCAGTTTCAGGTGATGAGACTTACAGGCTCCATACAGAAGACCAAGCTAGGGCTGCCCCCAAATAGTCGACTAAACATTCGTCGATATGAAGAGGGCTTGGTCGAATACATTTTCATTAGTTTTTTACCTCACTTCCGCTCAAGCTGTGTCTCGGTCGCTTCGCAACCAGTTGTAGTGGTAGGGTAGAGCCGAGCCGAGCCGAGCCAGTACCAGTCAGTGGAAAACCACCCACAAGAATAGTACCAGGTACCGGGTACCAGAAATGGAAAAGCAAAAAAAGCAAGCAGAGCCGGTACCAGGCAGTGGAAAAGAACCATTGGACTGTACCTTTCCTTGTATATAGGCAATTTATTATATTAATATCATAAATGAACGATTATTCGACTAATCACTAAAATGCAGGAGTGTTAGTCAACTAGGAATATCTTTAGTCGGGGGCAGCCCTAGACCAAGCCTTATGAAACTTCACGAGACCTCAGGCCACACCCCCAATGACATACATGTTTAAACGGAACAATATGGACAAAAGTATTGGGGCACAGCTATCATTCAAAACAATGTGGACCAACATATTGGCCCACACACGCACACACCCACCCAGGCTGAGGCTATGCTAATGTTATGCTAATGCTAGCGCTATGCTAATGCCAGTGCCAAGTTAATGCTAGCGATTTGCTAATGCTAGCACTATGGTAATTGTAATGCCGTGTTAATGAGAATGCTAGTGCTATGCTAATGCTAGCACTATGTTAATGCTAGCACTGTGCTAATGCTAGTACTATAGTAATTGTAATGCCATGTTAATGTTAATGCTAGCAAAATGCTAATGCTAGCAATATACTAATGCTACCAATATGCTAACTTTAACAGTACAGTAATTCTAGTGCTGTGCTATCCCTATAATAACGTTAATGCGTTATTATGTAGGAGATGGTTGCTATTGATTTCGCAGGTGGTGTCTTGGTGGCCTATTAACATGAATGGAGCCGAAGGAAGGGAAAGTCCCTTATTTTTTTTGTCGGCTTTTTTTTTTTTTTAGCAAGCATACTTTGCATTTTCTCTGCAGAAATGCAGTCTAGTTTTATATTATTTACATAATCAATGTTCTGTTTCTTAATAGAACAATAGGACCGGTGGGAAGCACATTTTTAATTGTTCAATAAGTCCTCTTTGGCCAAGAAAGAACAAAGCAGGAAATTCAATGGCCTCCACTGTTTTGAAATGATGTTCTGTACTTCTACTTTGGACATGCAGCCTAGAACTATTTTTACAATACATCCTGCAAGAAAACCAATACTGACATTTCTTGGAAATCCCCTTTTGAGTATGTAATTCTCCTTGTCAGTGCAAAAAGGAGGAATATGTGGGAAGATTGGGATAATGATAAAGAATAATTTGATGCTACCATATGATTACAGAACATCATTTAAGTTTCTCTGTGGCATTCTTTCTGGGAAGAACCTCACCACAACCAGGGCAAGGCACCATTTAAAAGCAATATGTCTATTTATAATATCAGCTGGGATTTTCAGAGAATGATCTGGTTGGTGGAAGTCTCGACCTTACTATGTAGGTCAAAGACCTAAATATGTCTCTCAATATAATATCTTGTTCCAGGGACACACAAACTCAACATTGATTGGATTCTATTGCAAAGGAAGTCAAGGAATTCAAAAAATGCTTTGGCAAACAATTAAACAATCATTTTGCATTAGCCCAAATGTAGTAGATCATACAAGACAAGTTTTGTGTCTAAAGTTTGCTTCTTTAGTTTTAGACCTTGTTGGGTGTATCTAACAAAAGAAAGCCTTTATTATTTAATAAATTGTGAATGGGAACATTAGCAAAATTCAACGTGTCTGTTTGTCAACATGTCTGTTTATGGGGAAAATCCAGCCTTTTAGTAAAAAGATTATCAGTTTCATAATAAAGATTTTGTACAGAAATCTCAAATAGCCTGTCCATTAATGCTACAAACAATTTATGCACTTTGTCCAATTTTCACAGTGATTTCAAACACATTTTAACAAGTTAAGGTTTGGGCTTCAAAGAGATAGGAGCCTGTTCTTTAGTGCAATTTACTGGGTGTTGTCACAAATCTCTTTTACTCCCAAAGGAGATGTATTCCAATTATATTTTTCAAATGGACAGACTTTTCTATAAAGATTTATACTCATCCATTGGCCCCATGTTAACTGCATGATTAAACCATCTTACCTAAAATAATCTCCAATGTTATGTCTGACACTGTATGACACAGTTCTCTATATAAAAGGGAAAAAGCATATGTTGTAATTATAAATGCTATTAGATGATGGAATGTCAGAACATGTCTAAATTGACAGAAGCAAATCTTTTTGAAATTATTTCTTGTGTGGGGTGTGTAATAGTTTAGGATTTGTACCGTGCTAATTTATGATTCTCTGCTGAAAAATATAAAGCATTCAGAGTGTCTTAGCACTCTTAGTATGAGTGAGTGGACTGCGTGGACAGTGATATAAGGCAGAGTCAAAGCCCCATCATTCAACATGATAACCTGGAGTTCATCTTAATCATTCTCACACTGTTCAGCAAGTTTTTGTAACACCCATTTTAACACTATGTCTGTGTTCTATATAAACACATGATTGTATCCTTTACTTTTAGTCAGATATTTTCTGACATTGGATAATTTGGTAGAGATTTCATCTGATAATTATGTCTGGACAGTCTTGTCAGGTGGCTACTGGAAGCAGAACGAGGAAAGCACTATAGGCAGTCAGTTTTAGCTTCTTTAGATCTTCTAATTGGATTTCATATTTGCTCCTTCTGGATTCATGAAGGCATTCCATTTCTGCTTTTAACAGAACAATATTAATTCTAAACCATGCGTCTGGGTCCACACAAAGCTGACTCAGCTCCACTTTCTGCCAGCAAATGCATTTTGGGTAAGACATGCTAAAAATGCATCCATGTCAATTTCAGGCTGGGTTAGTAGTGCCAGAAACTCTTAAAAAGCAACCTGTCTTTGGCCTAGACCCTGATTCCACATTCTCAGAAAGGATCCATCATGTTTAGATCATTTCATATGTAACTTAATGTGTTTTTTATTGCTATGTGCACCAAAGAAACAGAGATGATGAAAGGCTGCCTTTGTCATTCTACTACTCCAGCATTCATATTATAAATGAATTAAACTCTACTAAGTAAGACATAGGCACAAGACCAAACATGAAAATTCATTGGAGCAGAAAAAAAAGACAGAGAGAGAGAGAGAGTGAGAAAGGACAGGGAGGAGAAAAAGAACAGGCCTGTGCTTTTTCAAAAGTTTACAATGTTCCTAGGGCCTACTTCTGTCTCCAAACAGCTGGAAAGGGTGTGTGATGCTTTTGGTCTTCAAGTTTAATCACTGGAATTTATTTACACACTGCTGGAAAAATTACTACGAAAACGGCATGGTGATGATTTCCTAAAAACATCTTGTTGACCAGGAATGTTGAGGTAATAGAACTAGTTGGGATTCTACGTAAATTCCATACTGAAATTAAAGGGCAATAATACATCAAATCATTATCACTGTGATACATCTTTTCACTATGTGCATCAATATGACTTTCCTTCAGAGACATTAACCCATATGGGTATGACAGATTTCATTGTGATGTAAGTTCAGAGGTAAAAAGTAGAAAGCTGTGTTACGATACAATATAACCAACAGAACTTCATATTAGAATCTGAACATGTTATAGAGCCTGGAAGAAAATTGCTTGAAATTCTAATGATGTAATTCCACAGACTTGACCATCTGCAACCTTTCCCCAAAAAGTAATTATGACTCTAGATGCAAGTTAATTAATGTTCCATTAATTAAACTTGCAGAATTGCTCACAATGGTGATGAAAAAAATTGGACATCTACTTCACACAAAGTCATTCCATGACATGGTGATGAATATGCAAGTGCCTTGTTTGTTTTTGACCCCTTTAGGAACAGTTTAGGTGCCCATTTTAAGTATGCCATACCATACAGACTTGTTTATAAAGCACTTTAAAACAAAAGGCTGACCAATGTGCTGTACAATAAAACAAAACACAAAAGAAACAAAAGCCAATTAATAAAACGGATACAAATAACTGCCAAGGAATAATACAAACGGGTACAAAAACCTCACACTGTGTCGATGGCCAGGTGCTGAAAGTGTATTTTTAGATGAGATTTGAACTCAGTGAATGAAGATGCCTTCTTTAAATGGCTTGCCAAGTGAAAGGGCAAGGGCAACTACAGACAATGTTTGGCCTGATTCTCTCGAAACGCTGGAGCTCATCAATGAAAATGGTTTAATAATTGAAAAAACTAATGTTGCTGCTTAGTAAGGCATGGAAATGAAATAGTTCAGTGAGAGAGATTCGCTCTCCTGCTCTACTCAAAGGCCATCATAGCAGCTAAAGATCCATGGACATGGTCCTTCTGTGGTGTGTCTGATCCAGAGAGGCAGAGACAGATGAGCAGCGTGGTGCTTTCTGGGCAGCATGCCATTCCTCAACTTACCATTACTGCTCTCCTCTCTTATCCGTTTCCTTCTCCCCACTACTTCTCCCCTTCTACTTTCCACAGTGCACAAATCAAAGCTCACTTTTTCCACCATGTCTACTCTAAACCAGGCACAATATCAGTTGTCTTAATATTAACATTTGCACTATTTTACCTAAGAAAAAAACTATGGACAGTTATTTATTGTGCAGTGCCTTGATCAACTGCTGATGTTAAAAATATTATGTCTGGAACAAACAGTTATTAACATTATCCCACAAGTAAAATATTGTCTCTGTAATACAGGCCAGCCTTTACCATTGCAATATCAAAGGTTCATTATTGTGTTTTTATTCTGTTGCCAATTACGGTTGCAATATGAAGCAATATAACTGCAGTTCTTTCCATATTGTGCAGCCCTTCCTCTGCAGTGATGCCAAGTGTAGATGGAGCCATTTGGAATCAAATGTTTGCAAATATTTAAATGGAAAACGAAGCTGTCATGATAAAATAAAGTTAACAGAAGTTACAGTAATGGATCTTTGTTTGGTCCTTCGAGATTTGGCCAGTAGATGGAGCTGAATAAGCAAATTTGTCAAACAGATAAAAACTTGCCTGCACAAATACAAACCTTCACCAGTTTACAATGTTTATATTAATTTGCTGCAAAAGACAAGCAGCACAAGCAGGCCAAACTTTTCAACTCTCTAAGAAAATAACATTTGTTTATGTACAGGAGCTTTCAGATTTGAAGAACGTGTGGTGTTTGCACCAGCTAATCTGTTTGATAGAGGTGAGTTAGCAAATACACTTTTGGAGAAAGTAAGTGGATATGGATATGCATATCGATTTGGAACTTGATTGTTAGACTACCCTAAAAAGTCATTCAATGAGGGAGTGAAAGCTAGTCCATCTGGTCTGATCAGACAGAAGGTCAATTTCAGGGTAATTTGCTGACTATGATGAAAAGGCGTGCATGATAAAAAGGTGTAGCAAGCTGTGATGCAAACCACATTAGCCTACATCACAGCTTGCTGCAAAACCACAGACCAGTCAGAGGGCCAACACTAACCCATCCTCCATCAAAAGCATCTGCAGTAGGCACATAGACATCCACACTACGCTATGAAGCAATGTCCTGGTGTGATGAATCACGTTCTCATTAGCATAACGTGGACAGATACGTAAACCTAACCCTGGAGGTACTAAGAGAAGATTCCATCCCCACAAACACTGCTGCAGACCAAGTACACCCCTGCTGTAACTCAAACTGCTCAGATTCACACTGCACAGGATTTAAACATTCATTGTAAACAGGTCTGATAGAAATTAAGAAAAGGATTACTAACTGACGCATTGGTGCCAAGACTTGACACAAAATGCAAAAAACAGATGTGTCCAAGCATATGCAGGAGGAGTTGCTGCTGAAACTGCCCACAGCCCGCAGACTTCTGACCAATAGCCCCCAGACTGCCGCACCAGACCCCAGACGGCTGCCCCTAGCCCCGGTACTGTTACCCCCAGCCGCCAGATTGCTGCCCCCCAGCCCCCAGATTGCTGCTCCCTAGCGCCGATACTGCCTCCCCAGCCCGCAGAGTGCTGCCCCGCCGTGTGCAGGGCTGCTGTGGAAAAGCTAAGGCACCGTTATGCCACGGTGGGTCTGCCACACGCACTCAGACGCTCGACGAGAAGTGAGATAAACAAAAGCGCGAGCAGCCTTTACACGTAAACACGGCTTGCTGACACCTTCAGGAGAAAATAAAAATTAATGAAAACGAATAAAGTTATTGTGACGACTGACCAGGAACTGAACCAACGGCTCACTCAACCCACTAGGATCTCTATCTCCTGTTCTCTAGTGGCTCGAGTTTTTCATGCATATTAAATCTCGGAAAGGCAGCAAATTACTTTTTAAAAAAGGGGGGAAAAGAAGGAGCCACAAAATCAGCCGCCAGCAGTCCGACACCAGCTCGAACAGTTTCTGGCAGTGAATTCCAAATATAGAGGTGGAGGAGGTTTCCGT
>JBBMFX010584358.1:0-13829 GCA_037832545.1 Rhabdalestes septentrionalis | reverse complement strand
ATCAGACAGGTTTAATTGATTTCATGCCAGGCCCAATAAAAAAAGTGTTCCTTTAATTTTTGTGAGCAGTGTATATAATATATCAGAGCTACTATTGTAGCCACACATCTGTAAATCACATCCAGAACACAGCTAGGTGATATAAAATGTACAGAGTTTACGAAGCCCTTGCGAGAACCTTAAAACCTTAACGCAATGGCCTGAACCCACTATGGGGTGTAGTTGCAAATACTTTCTGGTGGTTTTCCTCAGTGGGCAAGTCTGCTCATGCAGACCTCGGTGTTCATGTTCTGTTTTCCAGAAGATTTGAGAAGAAACACATCTGTAGTCTATTTCATGTTGCGCCATGATACAAAGGAAAAATCTTAGTGTGCCTTCCTAATAAGTAATGAGAACAGGAAGTATTGCTGCATCCACTGTGACAGTAATTGTTCTGTTTGTTATTTAGGTTGCTGAATATATATATATTTTTTTCAAATATTTTTATTAGTAGCAATTTTAACAGACGTTCATTTGTAAAGACACATTTTTAAATACAAACATTCCACACTTCAAAACAAACAAACAAATAAAACCAAAACAAAAACACCTCCCATTAAATAAATAGATCAATACGAATAAATTAATTAATCGTTAAACAGACTTTCCCCTCCCCACCACCCATCAGTGCTGCTCAGTGGTAAAAGTAAGTACTCCAGGCCTAGAAAACATAATAATCACAGGTTTCTAGAAAATGAATAAAAGGGGACCAAATTTTTTCAAATCACAAAATCTTGTCTCTTGGGGTTCACCTGATTTCTTCCCATATGTAATGTACCCATTAATTCTGTCAGCCATAACTTAAGGGTTGGAACTTCTTCGGTTGCTGAAGTTTTATAGTCTAGAATGGTTGAATGATGTTGTAAGACTCAAAAGAAAACTGCGCCAAAAAAGTGTCTTTCTCAATCCAGTCACCCTCAGTCTTTGTGTCTCTGCCCTTCTGTACTACTTTCTCTGTTTTGTTTTGTATATATTTATTAGTGTTCACGGTACCACATCTGTTTGCTCAATTCAGTGCCATTTTCCACCCACTCACTTCTTCGCACTTGTAGGGCTTCCTTTGTATCTGCTGCATCTTTTCAAGCTGGTAAAATCATCTGAGCACTGGAAATATTTGAAATGGAGTGGGTGCTCCACCCTAGCCACCCAGAAAAAAAGAGAGACCATGTATGCACTCTTGGACTTCCAACCATGGATTCCTGTGGCATAAAACTCATAACGCAAAAACACTTAGGGGCATAAAAATCATTGTCGCATTTGGCAAAACCAGAATTTGGAATAGCACATGTACTATTACTGTGCTCAATAGCCAAGTGGAAAAAATTAATGTATAATCCTGTATAATGTATATTTTGCATATTCAGCTTTTATCGGTACAAATATTTCTGACTGTTCTTAGGAACATTTACACTTGGGGTACGGGCTGCATGGACCAAAGCACAACAAATTGTAAACGGCCATCATACAGCCAAACAGCTCCTTATTTGGAAGTTCCCCCAGTATATGTTTATGTTTGAGGCTTTTTTTGGTGTTACATTGAACCAAAGGTATTGTAATTTAAATAAACATATTAATATTAGTAACCAATACTGGGGTTTTAAAAAGGGCTTCACACACAAATGACCATGAGGAACTAAAATGAACAGATTTGTTTTATTTTAACAAACAGAAAAAACACAAGTTCTTTAAACTCTGCCCACAAGTTGGTAGGGGGTCCGGAGAGCGGCCGAGTGACGGTGCGCTGAGAGAAAGAGCAGTAAATTGCGAGCATTTAAGGGAACAAACACCGGTTCAAGACTGATTTACACTGTTTATATTTACTGAAATCAGAGTTTACTGATACACTCTGATTTCTGAGGGTTAAGTCACCTACATTAATGAATAACACTCTTCCCATCTGTTTCTAAGTAGGCCAAAAACTTGAACATAATATTTAAAAAATGAACTGAAAGCGTTTGAAGTCAGAATGCTTCATTGTTTATTATGCTGTGGTACTGAAAAAGCACTCATATAAATGTCACATTAACACACTGGTGATTCATCCTGACCAACATTGTGTTTTTGCAGATGGTGAGTGAGAAGGTAGGAGGAGCGGAGGGCACTAAACTGGATGAAGATTTCAAGGAACTGGAGAGGGTGAGGAGTACATTTGAAGCTAATTAGAAGCATGCTCCTTGCATTGCAGTACAGTTTAGGTACAACACAGACGCCTGTGAAGAAGTGCCTTTAGTAACCTCACACAGAAACATATTTCTCTCTGCCCTGTGTGTTACAGAAAGCTGACATCACCAGTAAAGCCATAGTGGATGTCCTAGCCAGGACCTCTGAGTACCTGCAGCCCAACCCAGGTAAAGTCCTCAGAAATGGACAAACACACATTTTGCCTTTGATTCAGACCTTCAAGGCTTGGAATAAGAAACTTATTATTAAAATCTAAGTGCTCATAAATCGAATATACATTATTAGGCTTGTAAAATAACTTAAATAGTTTTATTTAATAGCTTTTGGAACTCGCTGTGTAGTGACAATAAATGGTTGCAATGGAATTAAATGTGTTGTTTAGTTAAACATGTCTGCTAATCATTTTGGGATTAAACCAGAATTGGAGATTATCCAAAATATGGCACCGAACTTAAAAGAAGTGGGCAACTGGTTATAAATACGACGATGCTGACGGGTATAATGATGTCTGATGAAGACAAAACTGGATCAGTGACGAGCAAGATGAATTGCTTATTGTCAAGTAGTGAGAGGAGTGTGGGTTTACAATTTGGCTATAAACAGCCATCTATTGATGTGACAGTTATAGCTATTTATTAATTCTAAGGTATTTTTAACTTCATTAGAAACCAATAATACCTCTCAATGAAGATAGTTGTATAGTAAAATGGTACCATTGTATGTGTCAGTATAATACACAATACTATTGTTATTTTCCTCTGTGGGTGTGTGTGTCTCTGTTCCGGTTTTAACAAGTGAAAGTTAGTTGTAGGTGTAACACTACACATTAATGTTGGTTATCACTTATGTATTAATGCTGAAGTGTGTCTGTGTGTGTCCGTCCTATTTGGCAGCGTCTCGGGCCAAGCTGTCCATGCTGAACACCGTGTCCAAGATTCGAGGACAGGTCAAGAGCACCGGCTACCCCCAGGCTGAGGGGATGCTGGGGGAGTGCATGACCAGATATGGTCGCGAGATGGGAGAGGACACCAACTTTGGTAGGACAGTGTGTGTGTGTGTTTGCATGTGTGTATTAGTAGATGAGGTCACTTATAGAAGAAAACTTTATAAATGACAATGTAAGAGGAACATTAGGAAAGTGAGGAACTTTAAAGTGGGGAAGTAGTCAGTGTCTGTTGGAAGAAATCATAGCTGTGTGTGTGTGTGTGTGTGTGTGTGTAAGAATTTGTTTGGGTTATTTATCTGGGCATTAACTTCAGAATAGCATGGGAGACAAATTCCGGCAGGGTGAATTGGTCGAAGTGATAAGAATAAAAGAAAAGTTCTAAATGTCAAAGCTAAAACACTTTATATTCAGTCGTGCAATATGAAACTGCATCTTTTGTACATAATTTCAGCAATTTAACTGACTTTAGAAATGTTTCTGTTGTTGTACATCACTCTGACACACTCATGGAGCTCCAATACAATCTGTCGCCAAGCTCCATGAAGGTCATGAGAAATATCTTTGGCAGAATAATGTTCCAGAACATTCTGTTCCCTTTTACAGTCCAATACTAAGCTAATAAGTATTTTGTGTATTCGCTTAAGATTGTATTAGTAGTTAGTAGTAACTGTCCAAATAGACAAAAGCCACCTTTCAAAAATTACAAATCATTTTGTTGGGAATAAAATTAAGAATTCGACCAGTGGGGACTAACGACTATTAAGGGGCTCTTTATCTAGAAAAGGTGACCTTTTTTATTACTTACCAGGTAGATGTGGTGTTGTTCAGTGTAAATATGGTGCTTCCACAGCACAGTGATTAAAACAAACACTGTCTTTATATTTTTTGTGACAGAGTAGTCTCTTACATAAAACCAAGATCAGTCTTAAACCAAACAAATCTGAAAGTTTGTATATATTTGTATAAATAATATATCAGAAATTGTGTGATCATAACTTCACAACAAATCTTCTTTTGTAAAATAAATTCTTAAACCTCTACAAAACATCAGTTGTTTAAAGTGTGTCCACTGGTCTGTAGGTGGCGCTCTTATAGAGATGGGAGAGTCTATGAAGAGACTTGCTGAGGTCAAAGACTCTCTGGATATCGACGTGAAGCAGAATTTCATCGACCCTTTCCAGACCATTGTAGACAAGGACCTCCGGGACATCCAGGTAAAACACTAAGAGGATTTAGGAGAGGGAGATAAGAACCGTGGATCTGAAGTCACTGTAGCACCTGAATATTGACAGTACAATCATAATGTCCAGCATTACTGTGTTATCTCATTCGGTTTCATTAAACATTATTGCCTCAACACTGGATTGTGCATCTTTACTGGATACAAAGTATTTCTTGCCTCCTGACAATGCTTCCTTGCCATAATCCAAAAATAGAGTAATGAATCACTCTTCTGCCTACTTGCTTTCTTTCTTTCGCTCTCTCGTTCTCCTGACAGCACCATCTGAAGAAGCTAGAGGGCCGCAGGCTGGATTATGACTACAAGAAGAAACGCCAGGGAAAGATTCCAGATGAGGAGCTCCGTATGAGTCTAGAGAAATTCCACGAGTCTAAAGAAGCGGCCGAGATCAGCATGCACAACCTGTTAGAAACAGATGTAAGTCGGTGTGTGTATAACAGCCCTTGTCTGGACTGGTAGGAGCACATTTTATAGGCATTCCTGAAATCATATGTTGTGTCTGTGCACCCAACATCCCGCCCCATTAAATGGCCCTGATTACCGGTTGTCGCACACGGATGTGCGATAATAAATCATATTTATTATTTTTATAGTGCCTTTCTCAAACTCAGTCGTTTTTTTTAGCTGGTGTAATTACAGTTAATTGATTGCCAGCTGATATGAGTGTTAAGGTGAATTAATAAGGTAAATTTAAGTAAAGTTGCCTCTTATATTCACATGTGTACACTTATATACAGCGTACAGTTAAATGCAGTTTCTCTGCATTTAACCCATTCGACAAGTGAAGCAGTATCTTACTCAAGGGTACCTCAGTGGTGCCGTTTGAAGTACTGGGATTCAAACCCACAGCCTTCTGTCAGCGTGCGGGTCATTTAGGAATAATGAAAACACACAAACTAGATTCATTTTTTATGTGTTAAACATAATGGTCCAACATTAAAATTCTCTGTTGGAAAAATGTGAACCTTTGCTTTGAAGTGTTGCGACCCCTGTGCAGTAATGTCTTCATCCAGACATTTGCTGCAGCTGTACACCAGACCTGCACATTCACTTTGAGGAATATGGGGCCTTTCCACAGGTTCGGATGCTTTTGCTAATGTGGGATGCTTTTTAATGTGGGGTCAGTGTGTTTAGTGAGTGAATAAAAATTGTATTGGGTCATCATTGTCTATAATAACTCGGTTTACATTTTATATCTTTGTGTAGAAATGGTTCTCAAACTTTGTAGCACCCCTCTGTGCTCCAAAATGATTAACGGATTGTAATAGTGGAATGTAAAAAAAAAAGTACAAATATCTTTCCAAGTAATTTTGTAGCATTTTTGCATATAAAGGTCATCTGGTGTTTTTAAATTACATCAGAAAGTAAAAATAAACTCAAACCATGGAGCTAAGTTACCACAAATATGTTTCCTGTGACTAAATTTGTTGTGGGTGATCTTGCTTAACATGCTTGAGGAGAACTATGGTCTTCTGGGACCTGGTTTCTGGGCTACTGTGCCATATGTGCTGCTGAATGTTCGACACATGCTGAATTTTGAACTGGACTTGGTTCTGGGCTCATTACCCGACTGTATGAGTTCTCACAGGGGACAGAGGGATAGCAGGGGATGCTTGCATCCCTTCTCAGCCAATTAGACACCAGCCCCTGCCATCTGCCTGTCATTAACATATGTCTCAGACTCTCTAGAGTAAAGGGCAGTAATGTGGTTCGATACAAATCTACCATTAAAATATTACTAAGTGTGCTTCAGCCCCATGTTTTGGATTTTTCTGTGTCTAGGTAATCTGGGTGAGAGCATCCCTTGCAGTGTGTCAATAGAGTGTGTATGCAGTTCTGCTGTCTGCCTCTTCTGTGCATTTTCATTAGTACATGAAAGGCAAAGAAATTCAGTCCCTTCTTATTCTGAAACACTAAGTGCAGCCAAAATGGGTTGTACAAAATAGGGCAATATGACCAAAAACCGTTTTTTATGCCAGGGAATGTTTCCACAAAAAAGAGAAAAGAAAAGACTCGTTCTGGTTCATGTGTGTAAAAGGTACACATCGCCATCTAGTGTACTGTAGTAGCAACTGCAGGAGCCTCTCTTACAGCTCATGCAGAACTGACCATCGGAATACTGAAAGTGCCTCCAACATGCTTGTATAATATAAAACATTTTGACGGGTGTTAATTACTGAGAATTTAATGATTGCTATTATTATTTTATCACCCAGTATCTCCCAAGCATAACAGGTTTGGTCTGAAGTCGATGTGCCGTTTATTAAAACAGATCCTCCATTAGTGTTTCTTTTAATAACACCTGGGGATGTGAATATGTAACACCCAGATGTAATAATAGTGAATCTGAATGGCTCTTATAGGGAACAGCAGGGGATTTTTTTACTGTCTTACATAATGTGTGTGTGTCACTGCTGCACTGCTGCTCTGTGTGCTGCCCCTCTGGCTCCTCCTGCTGTGTATTTGCTGCTCTCTCATGCAGAGCATAATCCGTCTCGAACAAACTGCTGCTACCTCTGAGACACACCAACAGGGCGTTCGCGAAAGCATTTAAAATGAACAACAAATTACATTTGCTGTCCTTTGTGAACTGTATGTATGGAGATTTAATATAAGCACTGATATTGTAATGTTGATGGAACTTATATAGAATCGATATTGAATAACTTTGAACAATACCCAACCCATAGTCTTGTGTGTGTGTGTGTGTGTGTGTGTGTGTGTGTGTGTAGGTGGAACAGGTGAGCCAGCTGAGTGCTCTGGTGGAGTCTCAGCTTCAGTATCATCGGCAGGCAGTGCAGGTGCTGGAGGAACTGTCTGAAACAATGAGGGAGAAGTATGGGACCTACCTTCTCTTTATTATGTTCCCCTGTCTTCCTTCAGACGCCATATTTATAAGTGGACAGCATGACTGGACTGACCTTTGTTCTGTTTTGAGACCATTCAAAGTTCTTCAATCGCCTCAGCAACCACACCTTTCTAAATAACACATGTAACAAGAAACACAGTCTAGCGGTAAACAAGTTCAGCTGACAGGAAAACTGTGGCTTGAGCTCCATTTATTTATAGGGATTCGATTGATCTGGCTTCACTTTCTACTGATGTCATGATGTCCATTCATATATGCAATCACAGCTCCTTTTCCTTCTTTTCTCTTCCTTTTTTTTTGTTCAGATAGCTTGTTTGTTTCTTTCTTTCCATCTTGCTTCCCCTTCTCCAGTCAATGGCGCAGCCTTGAGATTCTGCCCTCAGTGAAAATAACGCAACCACTCATGTGGTTCATTAATGGTGCCTATGTAGCTGTTGTTACAGCATTTTAGCAGCTCCATGCTTGTTCATTCACTTAAGCTTCGATCAGAATTCATCTGCCGTTTTCATATTTGCTAAACTGACTTTTTTGAACATATTTGTTTTTGATTGTGTTGTCCTTGTTAAGTATTATGGCTGTTTATTACAATTGTGTCATGCTGCCATACTGTACCGTAAATGCTAAATAGTAGAATCCCATGTGACTTAAAATTGATCTTTGTGTGTAAATGTGTTCGTCTCAGACTGAACAGTGCCCAGGCTCATCCTCCTCGGAAGCGAATGCCCAAACCGCTGCCCAGCTTTGACTCCTCTGACTCTGAACCCTCCAATGGCGGCTACAGCCCGACCAATGCCCCTTCAGCTTACTCCTCTTCAGGTGAGTTTCACCTCCAACACTCCTGAACCCTTACAGGGTCAGTACAGCAGCCTGGCTACAGTCACTGGTCACACAGAGGTGATGCTGAGTGTTGCCTTTTTATCCTTACATAGAAAGTAACTGATCACTGAAGGTAAGAAACAAAATTATCTACAGAAGGTCCTGACAGTATTCTTCTATTGAAATTTGATAAGCGAAGACGCTAAAAAATGAAGTGACGCATGTTTCAGCAATGCTTAGTTGTAGTAAAGCCAAACGTTGTGTACTTTATAGCCCGGGGTGAAATCGGGTACCTGCCAAGTTTCGTGAAATATGAGCCTGTGAATTTGCTGTGTGAAAAACAACCAAAAGAAATTGTGTTTCACTTTGGAACTATACCAGATGTTTCAGCATGTTATTCTTATTCTATATTGGTATTTGCACGTCTCCCAATGCGTAGATGGACATATCACACTGCACAGTACTGAGCAATAGTCTTGAGACACCCCTCCTTCCTGCATATTTTGCTTTGAATCATCTTTTTGGTACTAATATGCCATTTTATGACTCTCAAACTATTTAATCTTTGGCGTAATGAGTAGATTAAATTAGTGAAATGAGAACAAATGTTTTAGTCTGACAGGCTGCAAAGTGCCTAAACATACAAGGAGCCTAGATAAAGATAAAAGATCACCACCTGTTCATCTGGAATCATCTACTCCTGTTTCTTTACTCGTTCAGGAATTAAGATAGATGTGCTGAAAATGACAGCCATTGAAACACCTTTTGGAAGCCTGGAACTATTGCTCAAGGTCTCACAAAAAAAAAACAAGAAAGCCAGTTGCTGTAGAGGCAGAATATGAGGAAATGAGGGAGGCCTACTAATTTTGCCCAATACTATACATACAGATACCACATTACATGATTTTGTTTTTTCTTTTTTGACAGTTCCTTCCTTGCCAAACCGGCCATCCCTGCGTCAGAAACGTCACTGTGAGTCTCATCCTGCAAACTAATACCACACATACATCAGTTTCTTATATACAGTGTCTCACAAATTATAAGTAGGATAAGTGGACCTTTGGAAAAAAATGAACACTGATTGATTTGCTATGGATTTATTTAGCCAATAAATTGAGTAAATCCTTTTTTGTCTCTCTGCCCTGGTCCTTATAGCGGCAGACCAGCCGTGCTGTAAGGCTCTGTATGACTTTGAGCCTGAGAACGAAGGCGAGTTGGGCTTCAACGAGGGCGACGTCATCACACTGGTCAACCAGATCGATGAGAACTGGTATGAGGGAATGGTGCGCGGCCAGCAAGGCTATTTCCCCTGCAACTATGTGGAGGTTATCGTGCCCCTGCCCCACTGAGCCGAGCGGAACGAGGGACCGGGGGGGGAGAGAAGTAGATGTGGTATTTCAAGCTGGAAATAACAAGTGGAATAAAAGATCTACGATAGGGAATAAACAGGTGACAGGGACTTGAGGCTCGGCCGCTTTGTCACGTCTCTTTCTGAGCACTTTTCCTGTTTTTCAACACGACCCTTCACTACGAGGAGGTTGTTTTTGTGGTCAAGGGCTATTCTCTTTAAACTCTACCAAATCCTGAACTTTTACCATTCCTCCTTCAATCAGTAACCGAATAGGATGTCCTATCGTTCGTTTTGTCCTCGAATCTATTTTTTCCCTTAAAGTGTTAGTCATTTTTTTCATTCTTGTGTATTCCTGCTCTCTTTCAGACACACTCTCTCCTCCGTGCAGGGTTTTCTTTGCTGTTAATCAATTGGACCTCAGCTTTCGCACGTACTGTCAGCCCCTAGTGGCCATTTCTCCCATTAACACCATATAATCAGATTAGGCGTTTCACTGTAATGCAAATCCACAGAACTGATCTACGCTATTGTTTAAGACGTATGATATGAGTGTTAATAATTAACATAACGCTTGCTTTAAATGTGCCAGGTTAGTCGTCTTGAGGCCGAAGGGCAGAGCGTTATTAGTCTTCTGTCCTACTTGACCTTTCGTTTTTGATTTTATTATTTTTCATTGTACTGCAAAGTCGTCCCTATAGTTGTTTTTTTTTCTTTTCGTTTCCTTATGGCTGGATAGGTGAGATGAGAAAACCGCCTGCCAGGTTTAAATGTCATTAGGCTTAAATAGGCTTAACCTCATCTCTTTGTTTACAGCAGACAGCGGTCAACGGGTAGCAAGTGTCTGGGGTGGATTAGCGAAATTGTGTTACTTAGTGTGGGTTTAAGTGAAAAAAAGTGTCAAATTAGGACCCAACAAGAAGGCCCTATTCTCCTTTGTTGCTTTCTCATTCCTTTATTTCTGTCTTTTGACCGTTTTCCTTCTCTCCTGTTGACTTGTCCATGTCCCCCCTTTAACTGATTTTTGTTTTTTTGTTTTTTTAATACGCAGCTTTAGCAAATGATGGTAAAAACCTAACACGCACAGTTTGTTTCCTATGAGACTGAGCTGGACTGGCGCATTTTTTATCTCAGAGTTGGGCCCTGCTGCTCTACAGGGGGCCTCATACTGATCACTAAGATCGAGGCAGAGAAGTTCATCAAATACCTCTATTATTTGACATCACGTGTCTGCAGGGACGTCATTAGGTTCCATAAAGGGAATCTGGACTTTTTTAATATGATCCTCATGAATCTGACTTCCTTTCCTCTTAACGAGACACACTCACACACTTGTGTTTTCTCTCCTTTGTTTTATGTTGTTTCTGATGAACACTATCCTTCTTGCTTCTTCGTCCTTGAAAAGCTGATTTCCTACTAGATATTGTTCAAATTACACAAGACAGTCTTTGATTCTATTCTGAAAAGCACAAATATATCACTTAAATATGTGCAAAAAAAGCAAAGTGCCGGTACTAACAGTGTTTACATGTTGTTTTTGTTGGTTGGTGTTGGTGTTTGTGTACGTTTTTTTGTCTGTATAGCGTCTAAAGTCCAGTTCTGTCACATTACTGTTGTATATCCTGGGCTTTTCACCTGCAGTGTTCTGCAGTTTTACAGTTTCTGATTCACGTCATAAATGTCCTAGTAAATGTCTTTACTGAGGTTACGCTGCTTACACTATATGGACAAAAGTTTGCAGACACCAAAAGCATATTTATTTAAAAGAGAGAGTTTGTTTCTCATTTGCTACTCTAACAGCTGCTACTTTGGGAAGGCTTTAGATCTTGGAACATTGCTGCTGGAATTTGATTGCATTCAGTCATGAGAGCACTAGGGAGGTAAGCTTGGTTGTTAAGTCTTGGATCACAAACTCCATCCAACTCATTGTAAAGGTATTGGATGGTGCTCCATCACTCAGTCACACAGTTCCACGGCTCTCCAGCCCAATCCTGGGGGGTTTATATCCTAACACACTAATTCAACACACAGAGATTTTCTATGAAGATCATTTAAGTTATGAATCTACAATTGGAACACATGCTATCTCAGCAGTGGGCATGTCTTAAAATAGATATAAAACTCATTAAAGGATGCCTGGATACTTTTGGACATGTAGTGTATAGAGTAGAGTCTCCTAGCAGCTAAAGCCCACTGGTTTGTTCAATCAGCCAAAAGGCAACTGGAATTAAATCTGGAACTGTAAGCAGAATAGATTTATCCATGCTTCCATCCTACTTTCTTTCCTAGTGACTGTTGCAAAACTGGAAAAAAAATCATTTCACCTTAATGTAACTGAATGAGAAACTATAGAGACACTGAAACCAAACATTTAGGGTCCAGTTTAAAAGGCTACACTTCCAAGATGGACTATGTTGTTGTAATTAAGGCTCTTGTCCAACCTAATGATGGTTAGTGTGGAAGTAGGTGGAGCATGGATGAGTCAAGTTGATACCTTGGGCTGATCTAGGACCAGTCAATTCAAGACCACTGCAGGACTGCTCTAAAATCAGCAGCTCACAGCAGTGAGTGTAGAGGACTTTTTCACGCTATCTTTCATCTGGTTTAATTAAATGTTCTCTGTATTCTGGAACATGCACCGTTTTGTTAACGAGCTTTTAATTCACCTAATGAAACTGGGTCGATTGTTGGTGAGTGGCCCATTAAGATGTGCATTGTGGTGGGTTTTTCACTTTAATAGAGTCACTGTACTCTCAAACCATTCAGTCTTGTGCCTTGTGTGTGTGTGTGTGTGTGTGTGTGTGTGTGTGTGTGCGTGTGTGTGTGTGTGTGTGAGAGTGAGCGAGGGAGAGAGAGAGAGAGAGAGAGAGAGAGAGAGAGAGGAGTGTGAGAGATGTTAAACTGCAAAACCAAATATTGAGATGATATTTTTTATTTTTTTTGATATGCAGTATATTGTCTCCCAAAATGTAATAGCTTTATTTTAATACAGTGCAAAAAAAAACTAGCCTTAATGAAAAGTAATATGGAACATATAGCTTTATGAACTGTTCCTGCAGGGCTGCGTTTTGAAATCGGGTTTCATTTGTGTCAAGATTCAAGCCTAAAATATGTGCCTGTTAATGTTTGTAATGTTTCCCATTGTTACAAATGTACAGGACTAAAGGAATATTATATTTTCATCTTAAATAAATGAGAGAAAAAAAACCAAGTCTGCATGACTACCTTTGTTGAGTGTTTTGATGTGTGCATGTGCAGGGGCGTATCAAGCTTTCCAAAAGTGTGGGGGGGTTCTGAGATAGGGATGCCAAGTTATAAATACAATTTAATCAATTTAATACAATATAATCTGATAAAAGTGTGTTACACCTCTGTGCATGTGTGCGTAGATATATGTTCAAATAATTTCAACATTATTCGTTCATATATATTTTATATATTTATAATAAACATGTGTATTAAATGTTATTTGTTGATATTGTTTTATCTATATAGTGTTTTCTACATATATAATTGGTAACAGTCATTGTTGCCCTATATTCTCATACACAGAAAGGTTTACTTTTGTCTTCAGATTTGTTCATGGGCTGCCCGTTTTTCTGAATAGAGTTTCTCCTCCCATCAGAAAAAAGGGTCCCTTTATGCTCCAGATGCCTTGAGGGCAGAATCTAATCGAAGTCTGCCATAGTGTCCTGATCGAGCACTGTGAGGGCACTATTGTCTGCCTGAAAGAACTCTCAATTCACTACAGTGCCATTTTATACCCACCCGTTTAAAGGTAAGCCCCACCCCTCTCAGTTCTTAACTGGCAGTTTTTTCACTCTTGGCCCGCCTAGAAAGATCTGCTGGCCAATCGTAGTAAAGGAGTTATGTGCCCTCCTGCCAATCATACCAAGAATGAGCGTGGGTTGTCTCAGAACGGGTGGGATTAAAACAACAACACCCCCTGTCCGTGAGGAAGGCGTGCCGCAGCCCAGCAGGTCCAGCCGTGGAGAACCGAGCCGGCCGGTCTCATGGCGACGGCACCGGTCAAGCCACGACCCGGCGCCACTCGAGCCCAGCTGCCACCATGCTACTACGAGGGATACCTGGAAAAACGGGGACCCAAAGAAAAGGTAGTCGTTTTTTTGTTTCCTCAGACAAGTCTGTGTAAACCGGCGTGTCCCCTCCATTACACATGTACACTAGAAGGACGAAAGTATTGGGACACCTCTGTTTTTTAGGTGAGGGCTAGACACATCACTTCCAGTGATGGAGAATCTTTATGCTTCAGCGTACCAATACATTCTGGACAACATCATGCTACCAACTTTGTGGGCACGGTTTGGGGAAGAACCTTTTCTATTCCATCATGACTGTCCAAGTGCACAAAGCAAGGTTTATGGTTCGA
>JBBMFX010584319.1:0-11123 GCA_037832545.1 Rhabdalestes septentrionalis | reverse complement strand
CTGGAATGTCAGGTCAGGAACTTCAGTTCTGGAATGTCAGGTCAGGAACTTCAGTTCTGGAATGTCAGGTCAGGAACATCAGGTCTGGAATATCAGGTCTGGAACATCAGGTCTGGAATATTAGGTCTGGAATATCAGGTCTGGAACATCAGGTCTGGAATATCAGGTCTGGAATATCAGGTCTGGAATATCAGGTCTGGAATGTCAGGTCTGGAATATCAGGTCTGGATTGTCAGGTCTGGAATATCAGGTCTGGATTGTCAGGTCTGGAATATCAGGTCTGGAATGTCAGGTCTGGAACCTCAGGTCTGGAATATCAGGTCTAGATTGTCAGGTCTGGAACATCAGGTCTGTAATGTCAGGTCTGGAACATCAGGTCTGGAACATCAGGTCTGGAACATCAGGTCTGGAATATCAGGTCTGGAATATTAGGTCTGTAATGTCAGGTCTGGAATATCAGGTCTGGAATATCAGGTATAAATCTGGTTTAAATCTGGATAATAAAGTCTGGGATTTTCAGTCTGGAACAACATGTCTGTAAATTTGGGTCACTGAACTAATGGACCTTGATTGTCCGGTCTGGAAATTTGGAACATCATGTCTGGAACTGTGGATCTAGTACTTCAAGACTGAAACATTACATCTGCAACATAAGGTCTGGGAACTCAGGTCTGGACTTTTGGAGCTGGAACTTCAGGTTTGGAACTTCAAGTCTAGAATTCAGATCTGAAACTTTAAGTCTGGAACTGCCCGCGGCTCTTTCTGCAGTCTGTTTTGGGGGTGTTTGCAAAGAAAGATGTGTGAATCTCTCTCTCTTTCTCTCTCTCTCTCTCTCTCTCTCTCTCTCTCTCTCTCTCTCTCTCTCTCTCTCTGATGTAAGCATGCGATGTTAGGGACACGGATGAATCGAGACATTTCCTTTATCAAACAGAGCACACAGAGTTTCTGCTCTCTCTTCTTTCGCCCACCTCTCGCTGTCCCCACGTTGCCCACCACAAGCCCCCCTCACTCCTGCCAGCTACAAGTGAGTGACAAGGCAGGGCTGAAAGAGAAACTTTTTAAAAAGAAGAGTCCCAGTGTCCCCGTCCTCAGCAGACGGAGGACATTTAGTGAAAAAAGAAAAAAAGCAGATGCAGATGCAGCGTGGTGTGACAGGCTGTGACTGGGGTAATCCTACACACTCTCTAACTTCTCCAGAGAGAGAGGGAGGAGCGGAAGAGGTTAGAGAGTGAGAGTGAGAGTTAGGCTGTGTGAGAGGATGAAGGGATGAAAGAGTGCAGATATGGACAGCATTAGCACACTTGTCCTTTCGGATCCGAACACTTGATCCCTGCTGAGCTCTGGGCCTGTCTGTTCAGAACTACATGTTTTAAGGGATTTTGTTTCCGAAGCTATGGTGCATGCATGTGTGTGTCTGAGTGCGTGAGTGTGTATGTGTGTGTATGGTGTGTGTGTGTTTTCCATAACAAAATAATGAAAACTTTATAGAAAACCTCTATAGAAAACCAGAACCAACAAAATGCAAACTTAATTAAGTGAATATTGTGTGTGTATATATATATATATATATATATAGATATAGACATAGATATATATAGATATATATATAGATAGATAGATAGATAGATAGATAGATAGATAGATAGATAGATAGATAATATATATGCATTATACATAAACTACAATCAAACATCAAAATACCCAAACCAGCCAACATAAATGGTCATAGGCGGTTCTACACGGGGGCTGGGGGGGGCAGGGCCCCTGTAGAATTGCTCCTGGCCCCTCCTTATGGCCCCCCTGCACTGAACAGCCAAAGATTTAAATATACATTTCTTATTGCGACATGCACTGGCTCATAGAACAGAACTAACGCTACATGTGTTCTAGACGGACTACTTAAAGTGCTACACATGCACGGAGACACACATGCGATGGACTGTACAAAAGGCAGAAATGAGGTTTTTCTGACAGCAACAAGAGAAGTTACTATTTTTACGTATTATGTGTATGTATGTGTAGAGGTTATTACTAGACATAATTATTGTGTGTTTGTCTTGAGGGTAAAGTGTGTTGAGTGTGTACGTGGATACCTTTGATGAATGAGTGTGTGTGTGTGTGTGCATGAAGGCTGAATTTTGTGTGTATAAGTGGAAGCCTCTAATGTTTGAGTGTGTTTGAGTGTCTGTGTATGTTTGAGTATGTGTGTCTCTCTGTGTAACTAGAAGAGCGTGTATGTGTGTGTAATGTGTGAGTGTGGTTGTATGTGAGTGTGTTTGTGTGTGTGTGCGTTTGAGTGTGTGTCTTGAGGTTGAAGGACTGTTTAAGTGTTTAAGTGGAATCTTCTGATGTACGAGAGTGTGTGTGTGTATAATGTGCGAGTATGGTTGTGTGCGAGTGTGTTTGTGTGTGTGTGAGTTTGAGTGTGTGTGTCTTGAGGTTGAAGGACTGTTTAAGTGTTTAAGTGGGATCCTCTGATGTACGAGAGAGAGAGAGAGTGTGTGTGTGTGTGTGTGTGTGTGTGTCTAAGAGAGGTGTTTATCCTGAAATAGCAGTAAATGTGGGTTAAGTCCTGGGAGGGGTCCTTCTCAGACGCGATGGACAGGCTCTGGCTGTCAGTCTGCTGCTGTGAAGACAACATGACTGCCGGAGAGAAAACTCCAAGCCTGACTCCCACACATCACATACATCCTCCATATACCCCCCTCACACCTCCTCACACCTCCTCACACCTCCTCACTCTCCCTAAACCACCCACTCTACTTTAAAGAAATGGTGGAGAATGCGGGCATTCTCACAAACAGCCACTGGAGGGTCATTTACATCCAGACCTACTGGCCGTTGAGCTCATGATCTTATTAGGAATCAGTTCTAAGCTGGTTTTATTATTTCTTAGATTTCTTAGCATTGGAACACAAGTGCCATATATCTCACGGTTTCTGAGGCGTCAGCGGTAGAGTTCTCTCTTAGTTAATTACAGGTCATCCCAAAACCACATCCATGGAGTCAAACCATCCATAAACTTTACGGTCAATGTGAATTTTGTTATTGTCATTGTGGTCTTTTCTGTTTTTACAGTCTTGTTTGAGTTTTAATTCTTTTCCTGGAATTCTTTGTGAGATTAAATCCCAATACAGCTACTTGTTTGTGATGTCCTGGTTCTCACAGTGTAAAAAACAAAACTATTAATGAAATTCCTCTTCAGCCCAAACAGACAGTAGCATTTACTCGACTTCTACGTTGTTACTTTTTTTGTTGTTTATTTTTTATTTTATTTACAGCAAATAAAAACAATGTTCTCTTTCCAAGCCCGTCGTTTGTCAAGTCATGGTTGTGATGTCACAACTGCAAACACATTTGTCCCCATGAATCCATCAATTCGATATGTATCAGTTGAGCTGCCCATTCATACTGAAGTGATAGGGGGTGTTTTGACTGAGGGTGTTCTGGGTTCGAGGGATTGGGATGATTAAAAGCTGTGTAATTGCAAAGCCATAGAAAGGACATCTGAACGGAGCGGAGAGGTTTATTTTTTGCAGCATCGCCAAGGATTTGGGTCTGAACTTACCAGTTTGTTCCACATTTGAGCCCGGAATGCTCTTTGAATGAGACACATTATGGGAGAGCCAATCAAAACAGAGGGCATTTACATATAACAGGCACAACAGCAAAAACAGTCTGGTTAAATATAAGTGATTAATAGGAAAATGAATGGAAAAACATACAAAACCACACAATAGCTTTTTTAAATAAAAAATGTAGAATATAGCCTTTTTGAGGGGTATGAATGACCAGCAAGTGACGCCTACAGGTTATAAAACAACTAATTTAAGATAAGAAGCATGATTCTACTGTGTGTTCAGACTCCCAGAACCAGTCGCGCCTCCAGCAGACGTGTCACATCGGCTTGGGCCTAAATACCTCCAACCTGTGAAGGGCTGCGGACCCCGAGGACCGTGTGTGTGTGTGTGAGTGTGTGTGTGTGTGTGTGTGTGTGTTTGGGCTTCTCCTTTTTCATGTTGTGCTTTCTTGGCAAATAACATCTGCCTGACTCGAGCTGGGGCGACCGCTGGAGACCTGGATCCTCCCTCACTCGGCCACGGGAGAGAAACAAAATGGGGCAGGCAGGAGCCGAACGAGAGAACTCATCCTTCACCAAGCTCTGTGTGTGTGTGTGTGTGTGTGTGTGTGTGTGTGTGAGAGAGAGAGAGAGAGAGAGAGGGAGAGAGAAAGAGAGAGAGACAGACAGAGATTAAGAGAGAGAGGTAAAGTTAGTGAGGGAGAGAGGGGGGTGGGAAAAAGAGAGAGTGAAAGAAAGTGGTAGAATGAGTGAGTGAAAGAGAAAGAGAAATGGAAAGTTAGAGAGTGAGAGACAGAGCGAGAGAGGGAGGAGAGGGGTCCCTGTGACTCTTCCTGTCACAAACATCAAGCTTGTTTTGATGCATGACAGAAACTAAAAGGGGGAAAATTGAGAAAGAAGAGACAAGGAGAGAGAGAGAAAGAGTGAGAAAGAGTGTGAGAGAGAGAGAGAGAGACAAAGAGAGAGAGAGAGAAAAAGAGTAAAGTAGAGGGGAAAAAGAGAAAGAGAGAGAGAGAGTGAAAGAGAGAGGGGGGGGAGAAAGAGAGAGATGGGTGTAATGTAAAAGGCCTAAAAGCACACATTATCAGAAGAGAAATGTATCGACAACAGCAAAAGAGGCAAAACGGTAGAGAGGACGAGGAAACCATACATCGGGGGTGTCAAGGTGCACTTAAGGTTCGTCATTCCCACAGAGGTGAAATAACACCTCTCAAAGGGCAGCGGTCCTGTCACAGCCTGACGGAAGGACGGCTTTTAATTACTCACTCGTTTGACCCGTTCCCTGTCCGCTCAGGAAAGGGACAAAGAGACTGCATCAGTGAAACACATCCATCACAGCCTTCCCGCGGCGTTCCTACACTTTAACACACTCCATGACTCGGCATGCCAGAGAACCGGCGCACTTTAAGGCCAGAAGTGTGTAAAAGTACGTATTTTAATCAAAAGCAATCAGCTCAAATTATAACATGCAGGGTTTTTTTTAGAGCCGCATTTTCTCGACCTGTTATTAGAGCCAAATAACCCCACCTGACCAAAAGCTGACCTGAACGTGACACGACCAGGTTTTCTAAGTTATTTCTCAGAACCAGAAAACTTTATTGATCCCAGAGGAAGTTCCTTATGCAACAAATGCGCAGACCCACAGAAACACAAGGCCAAGACCAATGGAAAATATAAAATACAAAAAAAATCCAGTCCAATCCAGCATACTATACAGACCCTTTACAATGAATTAGAATAGCATGGAAAAGTTGATTTATTTCAATAACTCCACTCAAAACGTCAAACTTTCATCAGGGTCCGCAACTTAAACGATTTCAGGTACTCATAAAACCCGAAAAATTAGAATACTGTGAAGACATCAGCCCAAATTTTATCAATGGATATCAATGGAAAGGGCAAAATGCACCAGCAGAGTGGAGGAGGCAGGAGTCTTCCCTCATTCCACTCTTTCTGGATCTCTGCCAGATTCTGGAATCTTCCCTGTTTGATGATCCGCTGAAGGCCATGTCGTCTCCTCTGCTAGGGCATCTTCTCCTGCCACATTTTGCCCTTCCCCTAGACTTTCCATTGATATGCTTGGACACAGCACCCTGTGAACAGCCTTTGTGGCTTCCCCCTCCTATGGAGGGTATCAATGTTGCTCTTCTGGCTAGTTGTCAAGTCTGTAGTCTTCCCCATATTGAACATAAGTGAAGCAATGTAATGACACATGGGAAAACTTTGACTGCTTTGACTGTAGTAGACGAGCTGTGTGTAACACTTTTTACATTAATGTTAAAAGGTTCATGTAAGATTTGGGCTGATGTCTTCACAGGTTTCATGGGTTTTATGAGCTTGAAGCCCAAATTACGTTCTTGAAATCGTTTAAGTTGTGGGCCCTGATTTGATAATCTATGAAAGTTTAAAGTTTTGAATGGAATTATGGAAATAAACTTTTCCATGATATTGTAATTCATTGGAAAGGGTCTGTATGTTAACCAGTCCAAGCCACCACTCAATACGTTATTCAGAACAGTACAATATACAATATGTTATCCAATCCAATATCTAATATGTAATCCTATTCAATCTGTATTCAATATTTTATCCAATCCAATCCCATTTCAGAAATATATTCTTGTAACGGATGTGTACAAAATCATGGAGCCATGGGCCAGGGGTGTCAGTAATTTTGCACACAACTGAATATACACTGTTTTATGACTCTTCTGCTTTACTCATTCCAATAACTCATGATTTCCTACTAATGGAAAGGTCCAGCAAACCTTACGCACCCATAATTCCAGACACCATTTGTTCTACAGTAACATCTGGATCTGATGTATCTGCACTGTTCAATCGAGTGGAGTGGCGTCTTCATGGTTGTGCTCTGAACCCCAATGGCCCTTCACCGCTTGAGTCATGCCTGGGCAGTCGTAAAATTCGTTAGGAGGGAATCAGAAACCTGTGTTTGCAATGGTTTCTGACTTAATGAACAAGACAGACTGAGGGGTCATGGAGTTCCACCCAGTTCCTGGGTTAGCTGGCACTTCACCATGATTTCCAGACGTCACACTTGATGCTGGCCCTCAGCCATGTGATCTCATGGTCATGACTGATCTACAACACCCGCACAAGTCTGAGACGCCTGAAAATTATATTTACAAGCTGTTTAGCTGAGCAGTACAAGCTTTGAAATGATCATATTAGGATATATCCAAATAATGTAGTGCAGTAAAAAGTGATTTTATGTGTTTGCTCATCTATGCCAAGACCTCTCCTCATGGAAGCCCAGTATTCCCTTATAGTTCTAATCAAATACCTCAGTTACATGTCCGGCTCAGTCCACTGCTTCATTAGATTAAAAGAAGAGTTTCACAAATCCATGCATAGGCTGGAGGCATCAAGGTGGAATCTGGAACCTGTCTCTCTGTTAAAAAAACAACATTATATTTTATATTGCTCAAAGCCTTTTGATTGTTTTTTGTTGTTAGCTTCTGTATTTGTGGACAGAAAGTCTGCTAATGGGTTTGAAAAGTTTTTACAGGTGCCTAAGACTTTTGTACAATCCTACAGGACTAACACTGTGGGTCCAAACGTTTATTGACCCCTGCTCATAGCCTTCAGTGTATTAGTTGCTAATGTAAAAGCGGGCAGTTTTCTGAAGAGGCTTTATAACAGATGCTGGGAGAACCATAGGGTGGTCGGGTGCTGATGTTGGGTCTCCGCCCACAAGTGGGTGGGAAAAACACACAGAGGGAGGGGGAGGGCCTGAGAGCGGCACACACTGATATTTCACCCTGCACTTGCGCTTTACCTTCTGTTTGCGGACACTACAGGAACACTCATGTCCTCTTGTTTGTTTTGATAAGCTATAGTCACTCAGTCAGTGTTCTTCAATTATGCTAATTGCCTCTTCATGCAATACTGTTCACTCTGGAATGTTTCCATCCAATTCACATCAAGTTTCATCTATTTGTTGTGTTGTTTCTGTCACAACCTGCAATTTGTTCAATGCTTTAACTACCTACTGTGGAATGGTCATACTAGTCACTAGTCACTCTGGATGGTTATGGCCTGTTCACACTCTTCTGTTACCAAATATTAACAAGAAATAGATGCATTAAACTACATTGGGTAGTGAAGCATTGACCAAGCAGGAAAAAAAGCCCTAAAACGTGATCGCACCATGTATTTGGATTACATTGTATGATGGCTCTTCCGGCAGAATCTTAGTCAACCGGTAGCTCTTAATTTTTTAGGTCTAATGTTTATACTATAAGGCATGGGCGTCGTCACCATTCAAAAAGAGGGGGACGTGTCCTCTTCACGTTTCAAAATGATTTGTTTGGACCCCCCACATTTCACATAAAAATAGTTCACCCAGCGCTGTTGCATCTTGAATCTTTGGTGAAAGAATCCACTCCACTAAACCGATAGAAGAACACACACCACTGCCTGTCTCTGCACTGACCATTCTCTTCAGTTACACGTGGTGAGTTGGAGGGATTTCCAGTGGTGTGTGTTCTTCTATCAATTAACTGGAGTGGATTCTTTCACAAAAGATTCAAGATTTAACAGGGGTTTCCAAACACCCCCACCCCCTAAAAGGATGAGATTTGCACGCACGCAGCAAATGTCCGAAACCCGCCAATGTCCAAAACCCCACTCACATCCAAACCCCGCCCACACCCAAACCCCTCACGTCCCCCTCACATTAAAAATGCTTCTGATGCCCCTGGTGTAAGGGTCGTGTTTACTTGTGTACATTAAGACGCAGATGAATATCACCATTGATAAAAGTGAATACCAAATGCTGTAAGGGTAAATCTGAACATCTGAGCTGAGGCAATACTAAAAGCTAAGCTAATCTACCAATTACCGAAATATCCACAAACATGAAAGTGTTCAGGCAAAAAAGTTTTCAGTAAAAAATTCTAAATGAAAATGCAGCATATAAAGTAACACTTAAAAATGAGTTTTTGCCCACTTTAACAGTAACAGCAAGATATGCACCACAGCAAACTCTATTCTATTGTGATCAAGGTGATGGATGCTCCAGCGAGGCCACACAATGAAAGTGTCCATCACACCAACCAAGGTAGCCTACACGGCTAAAACACACACACACACACACACACACACACACACACACCCCAAATCAGCTATTCACCTTTGCTTAAGTTCAATATTGCCCTGCTTTCCTTATTCCCCTAAAAGATCCGTCACGTACAATGCAAACTCACAGGGCCTTCTGATCTGTACACACGCCTTTCAATGTTAATTCACTCACCCAAAGCTGAAAAATTATATATAGTGAAGAAAACAACTGGGAATTCTGAGTTTTAGAATTAACTCTTCCCAATACCTACTAGGCTTCAGGGAGAAGGATAATTGTAGGAATGATTTCTATGTTTTTATCCCGTATTGATGATACCAACAACATACACTCTGAAGCAGCTAAATCCTCCAACTCATATAAAAACCTGAATAATTCATCATCATGAGCACATACAACCCTTATTATTCAAGAATACATTATTCAAAACTGACACAAATCAGTCTTTTTGAGGAAAGATATGAGAAACCAGTCAGCGGAGCTCGGCTTCACTGAAAATCCTTGGGAATGTTTGAAACGGAAAAAAAGGAAAAACCTACTGGAAAATGAGGATTCCACTGTTCTAGAGAATGACTGAAGAATCAATGGCAGACCAGCTGTGATTGAAGCCAGTATGGACACTCAATCTGTCGTAGAGTAAATACAATAAATAGTAGTTTAATAGCCATATTAAGTTTTTGAATACAGTACTATGTAAAACCTAGGGCTACCCCTCATTTCTTTATATTCTGCTTCCAAAGATCCAGACTTTCTTGTATTTCGTAAATGTTGTCTTGAGGAACAGGTCTCCAGGCTTCCTGAAGGACTTTCAGAGCCTCTCATTTCCAGTCCAGTACCGGACCAGTTTCAGAGGAATGTTTCTGCTGGTTAAGACACACAGTGACCTACGTATGAATCATTCAAGCAGAACAAAGAGCGTCTCACTGAAGTCCTGAACCAGTGAAGAACCAGGAGCAGATGGTTCCAGCTGATGGGGCAGTGATCAGTATACTGGTGGTGCTGAATGCTGAGTGGCTGGAACTCCTTTATCTAGGCTCCTTGCATGTTTAAGGACTTTGCAGTCTGTTGCAGCAAAACATTTGTTCCCGTTTCTTTAATTTAATCTACTCTGTGTACTCAGTATATTTTGAAGAATGCAATGAAGGGTCGTCACCTCTTCATTGAGAACTTTCCAGGTTTTCCATCTCTGTTTGTCTGACCTCAGTCTCTGATTGGATTGGTCAACTGTGTTCAGTCCAGAATCCAGTGTCCTGAATGCTAAAATCAGGGCTAAATCCCACATACTCATTTGCCCTGTTTGGTGTTCTGGCCACTGCGCCTCAGCGCTTGATTCATCCCCTGTTAAAGGGCAAAAGGGGCAAAAGGGGCAAAAGCTAAAGTGTCTAACTCCGTGTGAACCAAGATCAGGGCTGAATGTTTAGGGATTCTTCGAGGCGCTCGGTCCAAATTAAAACTAGGCCTCGACGTCACCAGAGATGCAACCCTTTTAATCCCGAGTTTTAATCAAACTTTAATCTGAGGAAACTATTAAAATCTCCAGCTTGTCACACAAGGTCACTTGGTGGGAAAAAAAGCGTGCGATGTAATTAAGGATAATCAGCCCACCCGCCCCGAAACAAGCAATCACTGCGGAAACGAGGAGCCGCTCTTCGATGTGAAGCAATGAAAACTCGGAGATAAACGGGTGAATACAGATGAAGAGGAAACAAAAGGCAAGTGTGCGCCACTGACGGGCCCTGACAGACTCGGCGCTCGTGTGATGAGTGAGGGATAAGCGCTCCTCCACCTTCTCCCCCTTTTTCTCGCGGTGGCAGGGTCGCCTCTCGGGCCCCACCGACTCAAACTGCCTCCTGAAGTCGGCTCCCCTTCCGCCAGGGAGGGACACACACACACACACTCGGCAGTGCCTGTGTGTGACAGCTACTTGGTGACACACTTCTCACAAGACTTCACACAGCTAACTCTGACTAGCTTGAATGCTGTCAGAAGAAAAGGCAGTGGTGTGATTCAGACGAAAGTGGCACAGAAAAATGATCAGTGTGACAGGACGGTGTGCTTCAGAGAATAAACACGCAGCCCAGAAATAAAACGCAACATGTTACTCAGTAAAAAGCAGCTAAAGTAGAAGTAAATCTCCTCCTTCACAGCTTCATTACTGCACGATGAGCTGGAGCACTGCAAACAAGGAGCAACACAAACTGTATCCTGTGTCCAGTAATCCGATCCGAAGGATTTACACTGTTGTGCAAACGTCTCTGCAAGTCATTTCTTTACATTTAGCTTTGAATCCCCTTCCTGGTGCAAAAATACTACTTGATTTCTTTCGAACTTTCTTATCTTATCTAAAGTGGCTAAAGATGCAAGTAGCCTTGATAAAGGATTTCCAGCTACTCAGCATTCAGCACCACCAGTATACTGATCACCGCCCCATCATCTGGAACC
>JBBMFX010584274.1:0-13834 GCA_037832545.1 Rhabdalestes septentrionalis | reverse complement strand
CACACACACACACACACACACACACACACACACACACACACACACACACACACACACACACACACACATACAAACATCCTAGTACACACACACACCTACCCCTTTATGCTCACAGAACATAAAGAAGATTGGAAATTCACATTTATGTACACAATTAGGTAGCCTGAGGCTCACACACTCCATCCACCAGCTGCCTCTGTGTTTTTATGGTCTGTTGTCTTTTGGGGGGGTTGAACAATGTATACATGGAAAAAGTGAGGCAGCCACTCTTGGCTGTGAATCAAACAGGGAACTCGTTCATCAAAGCACATTCAACACCATCACAATACAGACTAATACAGTCACAACTGAAATGGAGGTTTACAGCTGGGTTTTGGGGAGCTGACCCAACCCCACCCCCACCCCACCCCTAATTATGTCTGTAATCCTCTCTGGAAGGGATGGGTTGTGGGATCATGTAGTAAATAATGAAAAAGTAGAATATTCCTACTTTTTCCTACTTTATTCACTGTCATTTGAGAGGCTTCACAGCTCTCATTTATGCCTGAGCTCATTTTGTGTCCCAGTGCTCACTTTGTTTTAAGGGTTGGAACAGAAAACCGGATCTACTAAATGGCTTTCTTGGAGCAGCTAATTAGAATTTAATGATTAAAATGAAATGGAAAATAATAAGTTGGGTCAAGTCAAGCAGGTGTTTATTGACATTTCTGCCACAGAATCAGTATACAGTGAATGAAACAATGCTCCTCCAGGATCATGAGGCTGCTCCAGGACCAGTGTTCCTCAAAACAAAAACACTTCAGAGATATGCAAGACTACACAAGTGTGGGTAGAACTGGACTTTTTGAATTACTCCTTTATTCTATAACTAACAAAACAAATAGCGGTAGTTGCTATAGACATATTGCCGACCTCATGAAAATCTGTTGAATGTCAAATTTTGTCCTGTCAAACAGACTGCCTTCACACAACTACTGTGTTGTAAGGGGGCTATTTAACACAGCGCTGCAGTATCAAGTTTAATTTATAGTGCATTCTGGTGGAAGTAAATGAAGAAAGTAAATCTGTAGACAGAAAACTGTCCCTCTCATGAATAATTCAAGAATTGGAAAGCACATATAACTTAAGCCCTGAACCAGTGAAGAAACAGGTGCAGATGATTCCAGATGATCAGGCGGTGATCAGTATACTGGTGGGGCTGAATGCTGAGTTACTGGAACTCCTTAATCTAGGCTCCTTGTATCTTTAGGCACTGTAGCCTGTCACAGTATAACATTTGTTCAATTTCTTTCATTTAATCTATTTAGTATGGCAAAAATGGTACAGTTTGACAGTCAGAAAATATTATTTTGCACCAACAATGTGGTTCAAAGCAAATAATGAAGAAACCTGGGGTAGCTCAAGGCTTCGTTTAGCTTCGTGGCTATTTTTTGTGCCTGGTAAGTGAAGTTCTTCCCAAGCAATGTCCAGGCAATATTGCATAAAACATTAATTAATTAACAGCTGATACTACCTTTCAAAGTTAAGCATGACTGACTGCCAACATGTCTGAGTCATTCCACCAGACTGTCTTCGTACCAACACTGCTGAGGTCCTCTATATGGCACCAGCTAATTTTCACTTAAGTTTCATTCCTAATGCTGCCTGGTGGAATAACAAGATGAACTGTAGATGGAAGGCTGTCACTCTCCTGGGGTTTTGGGAGAAAATGACTGCCCAGCTGTCGCCAAAGCTCTAGCAATCCTTCTCAATCTGGAGCTCCATGTGAGCCGAACAATTATGACGGGAAACTGCCTTAACCTCGAGACTGCGGGCAGCTGTTGTGAAACCAAACCCAAACCAGAACCTGCTGTGTATCTACGTGGTTAGCCTTCGTCTAGAGCAATACACCACCAAAACCCAGCACAGTTTGAAACCAGAATTGTGTGTGGATCAGCGCTTTCCTCACACGTGACCAACCCCTAGGTCTTGGAATGTCAGTAGGATTAAAACCAACAGTTCCTAGACCACCGCACATTTTTACAATACTGGATTTTTGGTTTTGGTTCTGAAAACTGAATTCATTTGCCATATAATCATGAAAAGCAATTGAAAGATGGGCTCATGTACACCATAATGTCATAGATCTTTACCCTAATAACATTATGGTACCAGTGCATGTACAGAAATCGGCTGATCAGTTGCTGTACATTTTATATAAAATCTCTGTATATTTTCAGTTATCGAAAAGGAAAATGGCTTCTGAACATTAAGAAGCAAGGACACCCTCTCAGTTCCCTCCCCGTACGTGACCAACCCCTAGACCTCGGAATGTTGGAAGGATTAAAACCAACAGCTCCTAGACCCGGGAGCACCACATTCACATTATGGCCATGCATGCGCAAAGTAATCCCGACTTCACCCAGACAAGACCACACTGCGAGACCAACCAGCCTCGCACCAGCCGCCCTGTTAAAAGTCTAATCCCGACCCCGCTCATTCCAGCAGTAATTACCGCAGTCATAGACGTCCGCTCATCAATCCCAGTTGTAGAAATCTCTTTGCAGTCGAGTCAAAGGTTCACTCGTTACCTAAATGTTCTCAGAAGTTACATAAGGAGAAGGAAAAAAAATGGGTCCAGCTGACAAGCTGAATAGGTGTCAAGCTGTGACGAATATGAAGGCTGTGAATTTGTGTTGCCCTTTCAGAGCTTTACAGTGTTAAAGAAAAGTTCATGTGAATTAATGTACTGCGTGAACCCATTTCTCTCTTCACTGAGACGTTTCTTTGCCTATGGTTAAAGTGGGTTTCTTATTTCAGGATCATTTTCCCAGGTGAGAGCTGCCTTGGACGCTGTGCTTTATTTCGCAATTGCAGGGGAAACCGAGCACTTCATACGAAAACCGGCTACCTTGCTTATGAAACCCACTCATTAAGTTTGTCTCCGCATGGCCTTGAGGGAATACGCAGTGTATTGTTTTCGGATGACCTCCTCTGCAATTGGCTTTTCTCTCAGACAAAACAAAGCCTCCAAATTGCTGGTGTAGACACGATCACAATGGAGACGCAGCCACGTAGACTTTCAAATTAGCATTCAGCAACACACTTTTCAGACAATGCAGGGGCTGGGTAGGCCCATTCATTTGCAAAATAACTAACTAACCAAACTCAGGAGGACTAGGTTGCTCTTTGTTTTTTTGAGAGATTATATTGGTAAAGAGTTTTTTTCATGCTCATTGTACCACACTGGACTTTGTGATTCTTTTATTACATTATAATTACATCATTATTACACACACTTCAGACAGAAATGTCAAGTTTAGTTCAAATAACTGAGTTTATTTGCCATGATAATCATGAAAAGCTGTCGGCAACTGAGAGACGGGCTCATGTACACCATAAGGAGTGATCAGACAGGACACAACAATTTCAATGATCTACACACTTACACTGATAAAGCTGTGGCACTGGTGCACGTACAGAAAACAACAGGGACTGTGCCATTTGATGTGGTTTAATCAGTCTTTGTTGCACATTTTTAGTGAATCTCCATCTATCTTCAGTCATTTGATATGAAAATGGCTTCTGAATAATGAGAAGCAAATACACAACCCCCCCTTTCACTGGTCATCCAACTTGCATTTAAATCAAAGTAATAAGATCCAGGTGGCTCCACATGTGGGCTGAGCTTGTTACGACAGCATAGTGTGAATCAAACATAAAATCAACTGCACCACTTGGCTGTTAATGTTAATGTCACTGTGTTATCCCATAAAACACAGAAGAGCTACATTACATGACAATGAATCCGAGGTAACAGGGTCCTCTGTCAGAAAAACACGGTGTGATTCACGATGATCAAATGTCAGTTGATTCCAAAGTTGGTTCTGCAAGTGATTTCTCAATGACTACAAGTGATGCCAATCTAAGGCGAGAGCTGAAACAAGAGCTGTCCAGAACAGTACAATGTTTTTTGTCACTAGACTCTAAGAAGCACTGGTGGTTACCATCAGCAACAGCTGTCAAAGCAGAGATGAAAGAGGAACATCATGGCACTTAACCTCAAAAAGAAAAAGACATCAGACAACTGCCCCAGTCCGTAATGTTAATGGGGCAAGGATAAACAATCAAAATAGGAAGCTTGAGTACCAGTGTTTTGCATGTTATTTTCACCATTGTGAAAACTTATCTTATGCACATTATCGGATATTGTTAAATAAATACAGTCCCTGGGTGACCAGGAAACATGGAGCGCAACAAGGTGATGAGTGTTTTTGTTCCTCTCTCATAAGAGATCCAAGCACTGCCTTTAGTAGCCGGTAAACCTGCTCAGGGAACTGACCAGAGGAAAGCCAACAGTTCATAGCTGAGACTGAATAGCAGCAGTGTAAACATTTCACTGACTCAGAGACACTGTTGCTCCAAACTCCTGACCTCTGCATCTCCCAGGTCACATTTTATCTGTCCAAAGCCCCTAAAGTCCCCTGGACGGGTGGAGTCTTTGTCACTTTGTCCATGTGTGGTAATGTCTTTGGCTTGTGTTGTCGTTATTGTACGCACACATATTTCTTCCACCAGGCCTTGGAGAGCGTCTTCATCTTGTCGGCCGTGCTGCGGACCTTGCGTTCTCTCTTCACCCGTCGGTCCGCCTGCCGCAGGCCGGCGGCAATGGCCGCGTCGAACACGTCCTTCAGGTTCTTCTGGGTGAGCGCCGAGCATTCCACATAGGTGACGGCGCCCACTTTGTCAGCGAGGGTCCGGGCGTCCTGCTCAGGAACGGGTCGCTCGCGCCGCCGCGCCAACTCAATCAGAACTTTGACATCCTGCCGCAGGTCGCACTGCGTCCCCACCAGCAGCACCGGCGTCAGCGGGCACCGGCGGCGGATCTCAGGCACCCACTTCTCATACACATTCTGGAAGGAGGCAGGGCTGACCACACTGAAGCAGAGCAGCAGGACATCCGTACGCGAATAGCAGAAGTGCCTCAGTTTATCGAACTCATCCTGTGACAGAGAGAGAGAACGCAAGAGAGAGATGTATGGGGTTAAACTGTACTGTGATGGTATGGCAGCTGTAGCTGTAACATTTTCAGGTGCATCTCAGTTGTCACCCCAAACAGCATCCATGGAGTCAAACCAGAGCAATGCTTTTCTGCCAGAGACATTTTATTATTGGGGTCTGTTATTATTTTTTGTGTTGTTTGCGTTTTATAAAATATAGTGTAATGTCAAACCAAAACACTCCAGAACTCCTTAGTTCTAAATACACTATGCTTTGTACAAAGATGCTGTTAAAAAAAAACTTTCATAATAAAGGTTAAATCCCACAAAGCCGGTCTGATTCTAAAATCCACCCTGGAATTCGAAATCTCTCTCTAAATAATAAAATCTCTTCATTAGCTGCAGGGCGTTTTATAGTTCACACAATCAATTAACTCCCAGGTTTATAGGCTGGCCTACTTTGGGAACCTCCCACAATTACTGTGGAACGGACTGTTCAGACTGTAATCTTTGTAGAAATCTGCCAAGACGTGTAACTCGGGCACACCCTGCCCCCTCTCCTCGCTTTATACTGCGCAAATCGAGTAAATTAACACTATGGATCCACAAAGCTTTAAGGAACAGGGCCTCTCAAATCCTTAAGAACACAGGACTTAGCCGGGCTCAGACAAGAGAGATTAACCCTTACCTGCCCAGTGCCTTGATCCCTTTAACCCTAATACTCTTGCAGTACACCTCTGCTGTGATATGCCTTCAGAATTCTTGTCATGTATTTGCATACTCATGAAATAATGAGAGCAATATACTATAAAACCGCCAGTTATCTCTGAATGGGATCAGCAGACATAAGGGTCCTCAAAAGGCAATCAAAGACATATCAAATCAATGCTCTGTTGTTTTACCTGTGAGTATGTGCTATGTTACTGCCATGACGACTTCCCATTCCCTTTGAAATCCATATGAAAGCCTTATCTGCCTACTTTATGTTTGCCCAAGCTTGCCTTTCCCAACTGTATGGAGGGATTTGCAGGCTGTGTACCGAAAGGGCAGAGCCGTTTATTTGTTAACCTGTACACGATAAAGACTTACGACTGTTTGGGAAAGAGAATTACCAAGAGAAGGTTTCAAAACCAGTGCAAGAAAAAACACAAACAGTACAGAATATGCGCAATATGCACAGAGGACTTGGATCTCTAAGCCCTTCTCAATACCTTTTAAAAAAAGGTTCCTCTCAAACAAACTGGGCTCAAAGGTGCCGAGTGAGGAACTGTGCCTGGGGGCAAACTGGGGGTGCGTGAAGGGAAAAAAAAGAATAAAGAATGAAAGAGGGGAAGGGGGAGAAAGAAGAAAAGGGATAGAATTATGAATGAAAAAAAGGCAGAGAGAGACTAAATGAAAAAATAAGAGAGTAAGGAGAATGATAAAAAAGAAAAGCAAAAGAATCAAGAATGAAAGTAGGAGAGAATGAAAAATATAGATAGAACTGTAAATGAGATATAGAATATTGGAACGATGGAGAGAAACTATTTTTTGTTTTTTTATATCCAGCCCTCACTGAGCCACAGCAATGTAGCCAAGGCTGCAGAATCACAGGGGCTCCAGGCTCGAGCAGATAAGTGCGAGGCATTTTGGGTGAGTTGCAGTTCAATAGGAATATGCAAGGCTTACAGGCTCCAGCAGAACTGATTAGAGGAGCAAGAGATGGCCTTGAAGCCTCAGACAGCAGGACACCACTGTACTCCTTTCAGTACTGCTGAGCCCCCAGCAGGGTGCGTGCGTATGTGTGAGTGTGTGTGCGTGCGTGTTATATATTCTGATGCTGTCAGAGGGAACAAATTTCCATCTGCATTGTCTGGACATCTGTCCTGTCATCTGCCAAGGAGTGTGTGTATAGGTGTCTGTGTTTGTCTTTGTAAACATTCAGGACAACATTTTCCAAAACAGAGTCAAACAGAGGTGAATGAAATAATGTATATCTGTGTGTGTGTGTGTGTGTGTGGGTGTGTAAACAAATATATATATATTTATATATATATATATATATATAATACTGACATTTTGGTATACATACAATATATACATACACTTATACACCCATAATTTTTTAATGTATAGTATTGGTCTTTTACCTGTCCAGCTGTGTCACAAAGTTGCAGTCTCACTGGGTATCCATCGACCTGTACGACCGCTGCGGGGAGAGAGAGGGACAGACAGACAGAAAGAAAGAAAGAGAAAGATAAAGAGAGAGGTGAGTCATTTTTCTAGCCAACACCCACTCAAACACACACACGCACAAACACACCTGCATCCACTTATTTGCCTGATACTTTATCATTGTGTCCAAACAGTCTCAAGCAATACAACACAACGTGTGCAAAACAGAAAGCAGACGAGGAAGGAACTGGCCAACTAAAGTCCACATCCCTGCAGACTCTGGAGAGAAAAAGGTGAAACCTGGCCACAGTAAACCCTGCCCCTGGACACGGAGGGAAAACAGCAGGCCTTGTAGTTTGGCCAGTTCCTTTGTGTAAAAGTGCCCAAATCCCTGTCATTTGATCTCTCTTTGATTCTGCCCTTTCTCCCTGAAGTGCCACCTGTGGAATTGCATAATGACTCCAAAATCAGTTCTCATTGTCAGATCTGGTTCAAAGCACAGGACGATGACATCACTCCGGGTCACGGCACCACAAATCCCAGTGGAAAAATAGGCCTGTCAGCAGGGAGGTAAGACGATCTCCTCTCACAGGTTTCACCACTAGCTAGACTGGACTTGGTGGGACAAATTAGTCCTAGTTTTACTCTGAGAAGTCGCTGTTCACTTCTCAGGCAATACAAGTCTGGCTTATACAGGACTGTTCAAAACAAAACAATATTTAAAAACTGAGCAGAGAGAGTTGTTTCTCACCAAAATAACCTTATACAGTTAATATTTTCCATCAGAAACCTGGTCTGACTCCCTTAAATTAGGTCAGGAGCTGCTGATGGTGTTTCACAAATTCAAAACAACTGCTTGAGGACCCGAGGAGGAATCTGGAACTAAACCTGCGTTCTGCTCACTAGCTCACAAAATATCAACAAGCAAAATAAACCTTGATATTTGTATTGCTTTTTTATTTGTTTGCATTTATTCTAATGCTAACTTTTTCATATGTGGGGAGAAATGGCTTTAAAAAATTTACATTGAAGCCAATACTTTTGCACACCACCCTATGTATAATAACACAATAAATAAACAAGACTACTGTTAAAAAAGTAAAAATGACGTTCAGTTTTAATACTGTGATTCAAAATGTGGTAATACCATTGCATAAACTGTTGCGTAGTCATAATAAAGAACATATGACTGGAAGGTTTTTCACCATTAGTCAGAAAACAGGGAAAATGGCTTATCAGTGTAGAACACACAGTCTGTGTATAAAAGTGTGAGTCACAGCCTTGGTCAAAGGTTTATGAGGGACTTTATCGCTGACTCATGGTTCCACTTGTTGGAAAGTAAGGCTGAAAGTGTTGCCAGTGGAATTTTAACTTCCACAATATCAGGTCTCTTTACTCACTGGCTTCTTATTCAAATCCATTCCACCTTAAATGGCACCATGTATCTGCTACACTACTACACTATTTATGGTGGAAACTCGAACTTCCCCAACAGCAGAGTGGTCTCATTACTCAGTGTCTTCTTATTTGTCATGTTCTTATTTAAATCTGTTCTACCCAAAAAGGCTCCATTTGTGTTAGGAACCTGAAACATTTATCCTCTGCACTGCTGCACCATTTAAGGTGGAACCGAAAGCTGAAACTTTAAAAAAAAAGAAGCCCACCTCAGTCTCATTGGTTTGTATTTAGCCAAACAGGTATAGTAAAAGACTGTGGAGGAAACAATCTCTAAATGAGCGCCAAATAATTCTTGCACAGTTTACACAAGTGGATAAAAATATGTAAAAACTAGAGTGTGACAAAAATGTCATTATAAAACATTCCTTAATGTTTGACACCATTCATAGTTTAATGACGAACTGACATCATGTTTTGCCTCATTTTAAATGACTTTATTAAAAGTCTAATTACTTCCATTCTTAACCATTACATGTGTTGCTGAATCATACATGAATGGCTAAACTGCTGAATAAAGAATAAAGAGAAATATCAAACGTGTTGGTTTTGTGACATCACAAAAATTATTATTTGAAAACGGGCTGTTTTGTCGCTTATTCTCCATAAATGTGTGGATGGAGGAAGTAAACGTACCATTCCAAACAATATTTACAGACATTTTTTATTCCAGTAAAGTGAATGCATATGCCCTTTAATATGTCTTAGAAGTAATCACAGCAGTTAAACCACTTCTGATATTTACTTCATGCAGTCCTAGTTGTTTTGGATGATACTGAGCTCCCTGTAAAATGCAATTCTATTATATTTCAAAAGCGCTTCTTAGAGTCATAAATGAACATAATCTGACCTGTAGGAGTGTAAGAACTACTGATAGGTCACATGGCACGGGGGGAAGAGACAAAGTATCTTACGCATGAACTTGGAGACTTACATTTTCTGAAGGTTTAAAATGCTGCAGTCAAACTGGACCTCAGTACAGTTAGTAAATCTGAACAGAAGATGGGGGTTATTTTAAACGTACCAGAGAAGTGATCGAAAGCCGTGGGGACGTATTTGGTGGGGTATCCGTTGGTGGTGTAGCTCACCACCAGGCTGGTCTTGCCCACCGCCCCGTCACCCAGCAGCACGCACTTCAGCGCGCGCTCCTCGGCGTTGGGTAGCGCGGGGGGCTTCGGATGGTGCGGAGGAACCGGAGGCGCCATCAAGTGACTACGGTCCATCTCTGCTCGGTAAAAGACGTCGCTGCTCGCATTAAAAACGTCCTCTGGGTCACAGGAGAGCGGCTCTAACCACAGGAACCGGAGCTGGTGGTCATTTCTGCTCCAGCGCAGGTCTGAGGTCTCTCCGCTCGTCTGCACCCTCAAAAGATCCACATGAACATCCCTCCCTCGGCACACCGACTCTCGTGTTAAAGCACTCGAACTGATTCTCCTACCAGAGAGAAGACTTTCCACCACCGCTAAAACACGCCTGACCCCGCCTCCTGGACCCAGCCCCGCCTCCTGCACCAAAACTGACAGGTAGCTCACCCTCAGGCCCCGCCCCTCTGGAAATTCCCTGGCACAAATGTGAACGGCTAGTTGTGTAGCCTATATATATTTAATAATAATAAGATATTTATTTAGCATTCAGACAATGCACAATATCAAATAACATTTGGAATAAAACATTTTTCTTGTCGCAACCCATTAATAGCCTAAAAGCAAGAAAGCTGAAATATTATACATTTAAATATCTTCTCTCATAGAACTAGTGAATGCAATTTTAATATTCTGAGTGTAGTGCTCGACCATATTGCACTCTGAATAAATACTGGTGAAAGATAAACTGTAGGCTCTGTAGGCTTACAACAAAATAGTGCATCAAAACAAAGACTGAAATTTATTGTAACGATTTTGAGCTGAGATTATTAAGGGAGGCATGGAACACTCACGAGAGCAGGTGAATTCAAAGGGAGAGAACTCTGTAGCCTTTATTGAGCTCAGAAAGCAGGAGCATGCAAAGGGTTAACACAGCACACTCACGGTAGGTCTGTGTACCTCTACCCTAAAACACACAAACAAACCCCAAAACAACCCCAACACACAAATACACACAAATACACATTCCACCCCCCAGGTACACACAATAACCCCCAAATAACACCAGAACACATTTACACAGAGAGGGCGGGAGCAATGCAGGCTGGGAACAGCCCCCCCCAACTTAACTCCGCTACATTGCCCCCGCCTAAATTGCGGATGACCCCAGTCGCTCAGTCCACCTCAACGTATGTGAGGCGCCGGGGTCGGCGATGCTGCCAGCGCGGCCTACCCCCAGCGTCACTACCAGCAGGAGTTGAGGGGTCAGGGGACATGGGCTCATCCTCAGCCTGGGACCCCTCCTCAGTCTGTCCGTGGGGTCGGTAAGGCGCGAGGCGGTGGAGCACCACTACTCTCGCTGTTCTGCTCAGCCGGACCCGGTACACCACCTCCTCCAGGGGGTAGTACTCGGGCTCGGGTGGGGCCCCGAACACCAAGTCCGCCAGCATCCTGAGTTCCCGGCCAAACATCAGCGCCGCCGGGGTGGACTACGTGGACTCCTGGACAGCTGTCCGATAGGACCAGGGCACCAGCGGCAGGTGACAGTCCCAGTCTCTCTGGTGGTCACTGGTGAGGACTGCAAGCTGCGTGGCTAGGGTCCAATTGAAGCACTTCCACTGCGGGTGAAGCGGCGTTGTCCGGGTCTTGTGGACCCCCAGCCAGCTGCAAACCTCCCCTGAACTCTTCCGCCTCGAAGTTCCGGCCCTGGACACTGTGCAGCTCCTCCGGAACTCTGATGCGGGTGAGCATGTGGTCCACCAGAATCCCTGCTGTGGTTGGCGCACTCTGCTCTGGGACCGCGAAAGCTTTCGGCCACTTCGTGAAATAGTCCATACCTACTACCACAAAGTGATTGCCACGGTCAGTGACCGGAAATGGGCCCAGGACGTCCACTCTCTCCATGGGTGCCCTCACCTGATAGTCCTGCAAGGGGGCCTTTGAGCACTGTGCAGGACCTTTGTGTGCGGTGCATGTTTCGCAGGAGTGGACATGGAGGGCGGCTTCAGTGTAGCAGCCCAGCCAGTAAAACTGCGCATGGAGACGGGCTTAGGGACCAGTAACTGGAGGACGGTACCGCGCAGCTTCAGACCCAGCGACGGTACAGCACCCCGTTCCGCATGACCAAACTGTCCCAATTGGAGGCCAGAGACATCAGTTCAGGGTCAGCATCCAAGATCTCCGCCCAAGCGGGCCGCCGGTCCTCCCGCAACCACTGACACTCTCCCTCGCCACACAGTAGCTGTTACTGTGCAGCTTCCCCGCGCAGTATTGGATCTCAAAGTCGAAGAACTGCAGGACCTCTAGCCAATGAGCAAGCTGACCCTCGGGCTCTTTAAAGCTCATTAACCAAACGAGCGACGCGTGGTCCGACCTGAGACAGAATTTCTACCCGTAAAGGTATGGTCGAAAGTGTTTAAGCGTGGCTATGACCGCCAACAGCTTGTGACGCGTCATGCAGTAGTTTCTCTTATCAGAGCACAGAGTGTGAACAGCACGAAACTCTACCTCTGCGTTTTTAAACCCATCTATCAAGCGAGATTCAAACCTGTGAAATCTTGAGCACAGTGCGAGTGACTCACCAATAGACCACAAACAGTGAAAAGAGAGAAGAGGTGATTGGGAGGTTTTATTTTATCAGATAAGTTAACCCTCATGTTGAGACGAATGGCTTTCCGAGTGTCTTTCTTAGAAATATAGAAATGCGCGGACTTGGCAGACACCCTGACTCTAATCCAATCAGGTATGAGGCTGTGGTTGCGTCACCTGCATCATGATTGCGTCTGATATATAAATAAAATTCGGGCAAAACCAAAAGTGCCTTTGTTGTCATTTTTGGCTATATATATAAATTAATCAGTTCTATGGAAAAGGTGTGGCTTGTCAGAACCCCAAGTTGTGTTAGGCAAGTGGAGAACCCCTCCATCCCCAAACATGCCAACCCCCAACCTCCTCACCCACCTGCATTTGAAAGAAGGCGAAGAAGCGTGTGTTTTGTTGATGGTTGCACTGCCTTTGTCAATTTAGCTTTATCTGACATATATTACCCATTTATCCAGAACTGCTGGACAGCTTGGCCTAGTTTCTATTTATAGTCCAGTATCTGATACATTTTGGGTTATTTGGACCCAAATATAACACCGAAGCACCCTTCATAGTTACTAATAAATTGGTCACTGAACCCATCAAGTAGTCAAATCAAGAAGGATTTTTTTGTCTCTTCTGCCATATACACTATACATAGTAAAAAGGAAACAACATTCCTCCAGGACCATGGTGCAACACAATAACAGAACAGAACACAGCATCAATACAACTAGACGATACAAGACAAGACAAGACGATGTTCAGTACAATTTCACAACAGATCAGAGATGTGCAAAGACAGCAGAGCAGAGATGGGCAAAGTTACACATGCGAAAGTGCAGAACAACAATACATATGTTTGTGCAATTGTAGTGGCATAAATATCATTGTGCAATTTTAGCAGCAATACGGAATAACAATATGTGTAACTGTGCATATTGTAGCTGTCCCAGATTTGCCTTTAGTGAGACTGAAGTAAGACTTTTACTTTTTGTGTTTGCTCTCTCTGCCTCAGCTCTCCTGCAGGTCCTGAGTCTACAACAGTGCTCTGAGCAGTGCAGTAATAAGGTGTGTAGGACAGGATCCGCCTCTATCGGTCCCCAGCAGGCGTCAGCCAACTATTAGGAAACCCAGCAAGACCAAACCCAGTACGTTTCATTCCTTTGCCAATTAAAACGCATTGGCACGTGAGTATTACAAGTTCTTTAAATTTAATTCCCATTTAGCCTTTAGTCTGTTATAGATGGGCTATTTATCTATTTATAATAAATATATGTGGCAAACCCAAATTAGTCTGAAGTCTGAAGGTGTATTATTACTTTTGTTTAATATTTTCATAAATATTTTCCAACTAAATTCTCTTTAGAACTGTCTAGTGCCTAGTAGGAACATAAATGTGTAACACATGTGGAGAAGTTGCATCGTGGTTGCTATGGGCATGGACCTCCCCTCAGCCCTCAGATGCACTTTGGATGAAGAACTGGAAAGCAGCAGCTTGTGTCATCCCCAAGTTTTGTTTTCCTGTTTACAGTGCTGGGAACATTATTTTAGTACTGTGGTACCACTCTTGGGACCTGT